>VTPC01006919.1:11518-44240 GCA_011009095.1 Ignelater luminosus | reverse complement strand
TCAACAATTTCCCAGGTGTTGTTGGGGCAGTGGACTGTACCCACATTCGGATCCAGTCACCAGGATGTCCACGGGCGGAGTTATATAGAAATAGAAAAGGTTTTCTTTCTATTAATACACAAGTTATATGTGATGCACATTTAAAAATTCTACACATTATTGCACGATGGCCTGGTTCTGTACTATCTTTAATGATAGTCCTCTGCCTGTGGACTTTGAACAAGGACGATATGGAAGTAGCTACTTATTAGGCGACAGTGGTTATCCCTGTGAAGCGTATTTATTAACACCATTTGTAAATCCCACCACTCCAGCTCAGGAAGCCTATAATCGTGCCCATATTTCCACGAGAAACACAATTGAACGTTGCTTCGGAGTTTTAAAACGACGATTCCCATGTTTGGCAATGGGTTTTAGAATAAAAACAGAACGTTGTTTGGCTGTGATTGTTGCTTGTGCTGTTCTTCATAACATTGCATTGGACCATAATGATGCCGAACCTCCACATGATGCTGCAATAGAATTGCAACAAAAAGATGGTCTTCTTGTTGAAAATGCTGTTGAAGAGTTGAGGCTAGTGTCAGGTGCAAACCAGAATGTTCTTGTACGTAATGCACTTTTAGGTACTGTGTTTGCTCAGTGATGCCATTTTCTGCGATTACAAAATGTAAATAATTAAACCCTTTGTTTTCAGTACCATTAAGTTAGTTTTATAAAAAAAGGCGTAAGAAATACTTTTCTTTTCAACTGAGTTATGTAATGAAATCTTTACACAACCGTTTCAAACATATTTTCTAATTTTCATGACAAAATATTACTTCCTCTTGTTACATTTCAATTTAATGTTAAAACTACTGCAGGTATGTGAGGTAAATTAATTTCTTTTATAGTCAGGTAGATTATTATTTGTAAATCTGTGTATGCCATGAACAAAGGCTCACTTAGCTATTGCGCTTTTATTTTATGATACAGTTGTTGAATGTCAAATTTTAGTCTATTAGCTATTTAACCGCTGTTATTGCAAAATGGCAAGAAATATTTTACAGAATACTTCAGCAGGTACCAAGAAATGTGCAGAATTTAGTTATAATGAACGTAAGCAAATCTTACATTACTTATTGCAAAATGTCAAAGATGAAAAACTGAAGAGGGGCATGATAAATACCACCGCATGTAAGTTTTGCTGCTCCTGTTCAACAATTTCTAAACTGTGGAAACAAGCTAGAGATTGCCAAATTAACAATTTTTTTATGTTTTCAGTTTAAACAATAAAGTCTCATTCAGTAATTCCTTGTTTCTTTATTTACTTTCACAGCTTACTTAATCTTACAGCTTTACTTAGCAAGCAAATTATGAATTTACGTGATTGATAAAATTATCAGGTTAATTATTAAATTTAATAACGAGGTTTTACTCTAACATTCTCAAAGTTTAAATTTTGCAACGTGACCTTGCGTTACAATTTAAATTTTTAACAAACTAGGACCCTCATGTCCTAGGCCGACTGAGCTCAGGGGTGGCCTTGACTGTGGATAATTCGAGGGTGAAAACACAATAAAACACATACAAATAATTTAACGTACCAATATATTTAAACTGAATCAGTTATATTTATACAAAAAAAGAACACAAAAAATGGGCGCCAGTATTATATAATTTAATACTATCAACAATTTATTTGAATGAAAATTGAAGTTAAAAATAAAAGCCTACAAATTTAAAAAAATTCTATTTGTCTTACAAAAAAAATATTCTAAGCCTAGAGTACATCTAAATTCTCAAATTAGTTAGTAAATTTAATTTGAAATCACAAAAAAAGACAGGGAACACAATGTCAGAACAGATAAAAAAATTAAGAACTCACTTGAAAGTAGTAGGTTCAGCTGATATAGCTATGTCAGACCGAGCAAAAGCTTCTTCATGACCTGAAACAAAATTTCAAACACAACTGTTCTAATACTTGTGGCCCATCCCGTATGAAATCATTAAAATTTAAACTCAACATTGAGATCTTAAATAATTCATAAAACAATTTTATTTTATGCTACTGTTAGAAAAACTAAAAATTAATTTTATTTGCAAAATATTTTCATGAAATGGTTTGTAAAACTTTTCAAAAGGAAATTAACTCGAAGCTTTTTTTAGAGCACCAAAGTTTAGGAAGAGAGCTTTACGAGGTAGTGCACAACACACCCGCGGAGAAACTGATCACTTCCCCACAAAGTAAAAAAAAATCAAAATAAAACGGTTAGAACCGAACAAGGACCACTGATCAGCACGTCACTTTCCCACAAAGCGAGTTTTTAAACTGCCCCCCGTCTCAATTCGAAGTGTGATTCTGCCGGCAAAAAGCATAATCTCTGACCAATGACCATTCAAAACGCCAGTCTGAGGACACCAAAGGAATATTTGGCAACTGCAGATTGGTCCAAAAATTAGAAAGGAAATCTAACCTTCGGAAAACTAATCTCAAAAATATCACCCGAAACACGCATTCTTTTAAGATAAAGATATTTATCAATGAAAACAATAGAAACACTAATAAGGCAAACAGAAAATTGGTTTAAACCTAATAAGTGAATACGGGAATTTAGACAAACGGCTACTGTATCGAAAATCTCAGACAAATTCGCATGCAAATAGCCCTAAATTAACCAAAACTGATACAATCAATCCCGAATCTAATAGTTATTCAATAGCTAACGGAGCGATAATAGATAATCTCGGTTAATTAGCTGAAAACAAATAAATGTCAAACAGAACTATTAAACGAAGAAATCATATAAACAAGCAGGAATTAATTTTACAAAAGCAAAAAAAGTTGCTTAAATTGGCAACTAGAGATAACTGTAGATTACAAGATAAGATTAATCCTGGCCATCCCAGAGTAATTACAACGAAATAATTCTTTTTTTCAGTACAAAGAAAATTTCCATGTGCAACATAAATTTAATACAAACAAATTTATTAGAAATTTCATTTCAATGATATATAAGGTGGTCTAAAAGTATATATTTTCGTACGAAATCTTCTAGAAACGGTGACATAGATTACAGATATTAAACAGCACCCAGTAATGATAACCAAAATTAGTGAAGGCAAGATCCATGTAAGGTTCGTAAAAAATGAACGTTACAATTTACTGCCTTATCGTAACGCCGCGTATATGAATCCTTCAACATCAATGACGGTGAAAACAATCCCGCATCTCAACTCGGTATCCTGTGTGGGATATCTTCACTACTCCAAAGTTTATAAAAACAATACTATGCGTGGGAGATGCCTTGAATGCTACTTCAACCAATTTAATTAATGAGCTTTAGATAGACTAATTCTTTAGGCACAATGGACCAGCTCCAATCTCAGCAAACAAAGAAGAAAATAAAAAAAAACTAGACACAAGAAACTACAAAAGTCCAAAAAAAACAAACTTACCCCTAACTATAGGGACTGAATTTAAAAATCCGGACGACTAGAAACGAACCGTGGTCACGCACGCTCTTCTCAAGCAAGCCGTTTTACCGATTCCTATATCAACCGATCGCAATACCCCGCCGTGAGTTCCAAACTAAACTCCAGGAATTTGAAAAACGGATTTTAAGAACAAAAAAAAACTTCTAGACAATCTACTAATCCAGAATTCTAAACCTGATTATCACTCACAAAATTTAAATTTCTAAAACCCATTAAAGAGGCTAGATTAAATGGTAAAATTGAATAAATCCTGTGTTTTGCTTAATCTTCTATTTAAATAAAAATTAATTGCAAAGAAACAACGACTGAACCAAATTGGATAATTCTTTTTTTGTTGTGTTTGTTATTATCAGGAGAAGGTTTGTATAAAAGAAAATTTCCAAAACAATGTACGAAAAGACGTAAAAAATCATTTTTTCTCTTATACGTCATTTCGAGTGGTTCCCGAAGTATACAATAGATGGCGCCGCCGGCAGGGTGGCGAAAGTGTCGAAGTGTATGTAAGGAAGTTTTCCCTAACTTTGAGGTAATTTGAAAAATGTAATAGTCAAAAACTCCTTTGGAATAATACAAAAATCATACTACGTGTTTATTTATTGTGATCTTTAGTCACAAAACAAGTCGTACATTACATATTTTTCCGAATACATTCTTCTAAAGTACCAAATCAAAGAAGAATTTGAATAAAACATAAAATGTGTAGGTAATTCAAATTATGAAACTTGCAACACTTCAACATTCGGTACACTTTAATTAGCTAATGTCTCTTTCTTTTTTTTTGTTATGGCGTAATACTCATGTGAGGCAGTATTTACGTATCTATAGTCTTTTCGAGGCCATGAGTATGTGATTTTGAAAAATTTATATAGAAGAAGATAGATAGATAGATAGATGAAAATCGACACATTGCGCAATTAAAAATAGTATGCCTATAATACAAATATAAAAAAAAACATTGATACAATGACATCTCTATGGACTGTTACTATACTCTTTGATTCATATTCATAATCAACGTTAATTTTGTATTTTTGAAAAGCTAAAGTGTTCCTGTGCTTCGTGCTGTTTTTGTGATAAGAAAATGCCATCAGTAAGACGTACAAATATCGGTCGGCGTACGCGCAACGCAAGAGAAATTCAATATTATAGAGCCAATGAGACTGAAGAAGAGCGTAGGCAGCGTTTAATTGTGCAACGGAACAAGACTCGCTGTTAAAAAAATTATGAACAATTTAATTGAAGCTACTATAATCATAGGAAAGTTCAAAGGCGAGGATGTCCTTATCCCAAGCATACCATTAATGCCAACTGACTTTGCGATTCAGTTTAAGCGTGTCCAGTTTCCAGTGCGCCTTGCTTTTGCTATGTCCATCAACAAATCCCAAGGACAATCACTAGAAGTATGTGGCATAAATCTGGAAATGCCCTGTTTTTCGCACGGGCAGTTATACGTGGCGTGCTCGAGAGTCGGCAAACCATCGGTGCTCTTTTTGTACTGTCCAAATGGAAAAACTAAAAATGTGGTTTATTGCAAAGCTTTACAATAAAGTATATAAATTCTTAAGATTTTTCTTTTATTTTAATCGTAATTTAATTTCGAAATGGAAAATTGTCTTATTTTTTTCATTAGGTACTCCACCCGTCCGAAGCCGGGGCGGGCAGCTAGTGTAGTATAAAATTAATCAAATAATTTTTCGACCCTAAATGATAACAATAAAAGATGACTAAAGGAAAACATAACCCAGCATCTAAAGGTGTGTTCTCGAATATCAACCTTTCCAAAAAAGAAAAGAGAAACTATAAAAATACGGGTCCACCCCGAAAACATAAATAACCGACCCTTATGTAACGGAAACGGAACAGATTACCGTTACAAACTAAAGCTGGACAAATACATATTTGCATGTTCTTATCTATAAGGCATATACAGGTAATTGTTAGTAAAACAAATATTTTTTAGATAATCAATTTTATTTTGCATATATGGCATATATAGAAAGTGTTTGACATAACTGCATATATGAAGACTTAACAGCATAAAAATGCATATTTTAAACAATACAAATCGTTACCACAAACTCTTTTCACAATCTTCCACTGATTTTGATTTTTTAAAGTATATAATATGCATATATTAATGTAGCGTTGCACGTTCCTTGCATATACTTCTCTGTTTCTATGACATATTTTAATAAAGTACGTACTTTCTTTATGGTTTATCTGCCCAGCCCCATTAGAGCTGAAAGAATACATATCTGCATGTTTTTATCTGTAGGATATACACAATTAACTGTTAGTATGTGAATTCATTTAATTGTTTATTGTCCAAATCATTAATTTATTTTGCATGAATGGCATATCATAACACGTTTTTGGTAAGAATGCATATACGAGAACTTAATAACATAAAAATGCATATTTTATACCATGAAAATTGTTATTTTTTTAAAAAGTATTCACTGATTTTGGTTTTTAAAATATATTATATAGCATTTATTAATGTAACGTTGCATATTTCTTGCATATATTACTGGGTTTTAAAGAAATATTTTAGTACATATATGCACTTCTTTACGACATATCTGCCCAGCTTTAGTGATAGTCGGTGAAGTCTCGTTGCGGATTGTTAAGCGAGATTGTTTCTAGGACGATGCTTTGAATTATGAGTCTATTTTTACCAATCTAATGTGATTTATTTGGTTTTTGAAAATTTAAAAAGTTAGGTATTATAGAGCCTGATGCTAAGACTTCCTTCAATAAAGCGTGCCTTTAGAAAAGATAATAGATGGGCGCTACTGATTTAAATGCCTTTAAAGTTTAATTAAATCTGTCGAAGGTTGGTAATAAAAATTAAAACGCAGGTGCATTGGAAATTCCAATGATAATTTTATTAAATAAATCTAACACGTGCTTCGATGCTACTACGAACTTGCAAAGTTTATTTTGTATATTATTAATCAATATAACATGAATCATGAATCATTCATCTAGATTGTAAAATAGATTTCTTTTCAACTAGTAGGTTGTATGTTTGTCATGACATATCAACATTTGTGGTAATAACATACAGAAATTTCAGATTACATCTAGGAAAAAACTTGCTGAGCTCAATTGGTTCGAGCATTTGTCTAAAAAAGCAATATTGTAAGTTCGATTTCCAGGCAGATTCAAATTTTCTACGTGTAAAAACCATAATTTATAAGTATGGGGAGTAATTAAAGTTCTCATTTCTTATCTAGAATTGCAAATGGCACTTTAATCTAAGAAATCTCGCTAATCAGTCATGTATAATACTTATATTTCAAACTAAGCATGCTATTAAGAGCGCTAAGCACCAGTTTAAGAAGTTTCTGAAGAACGCAGACGTTGACAGACCTATTCACGTCAAGAACAGCCTAACCCCGTAGAGGAAAAATAATTTGGTATATAATAAAAGGTTACTACAATATATATATAATACGCAGGAAAGAAAATGTTTAAGATAAGGATAGAAAAAGGGTGTAGGAAGGGTTGCCTATTGGTTTTCAAAAATTTCAATTGTAATCATCACAAAAAAAAACGTATATCATAATTACGATAATAATTAGCACCCTGGACTAAACTGAAAATAGAGTTTTAAGATAAGTAAGATGTTTGTGTTGTATTAGTTTTCACCCATAACATTTACTTCTAACAATAATTCACATTAATTATCTAATAGTTTATCAGTTAGTAATTAATATAGTATACCAGATATTAATAATATACAACAAAGAAAAAATAGTTCATGAAATTATTTTGTTATGTTTAAAAAAGCATTGTTAAATTTTATTTCCCTAATTAGTTATGGGTTTTCTCTTAAACGACATTTTAGTATAGGTATTGAGAAGGTATCTTGTCGTCTTAAGTTTGTACATTAAAAATATAAAATACGCGCAAAACCACCACCTTAATAAAAAAATATATAGTTACTTTAAGGAAACAGCATCTTTTATAAAAAAAAAACAATATTCAACGTGTAAAACATTATTGTGTACATAAATAGAAAGTATTAGGTAGCTATAACAATATTAATTAAGCAGCATAAAAAAAGCAGTTGATGAACCAATAATACTCCACAAGTCATATAGATTGTCACGGATAAAACTCATAATAAAGGCCTTATGCTGATGCAGATCAAATTGTTGTGCTTACAGCGGCTCAAACGCCAGAGATGGGATGGACTCACAGATAGTGTACCCTAAAATTAGCTCAAAACTCAAGCAAATCTTATTTCTAACTAGCATAAATAAAGCAATTCTGACATTGACGTGCATGATAGAAAACAAACTATACAAACATGATCTATTTCGTTTTTTAAATCTGTAATTACGCGAAAATATTTCTGAATTGTAAGACGTGTTGCCTATTCCCAAATATTCAGGGGAGGATTTGTAAAATGGGCATACTGTATATCATTCGATTTTACATTAAGAAAAATTAAACCTTTACTAAAAGTACCTACTAAGTCTAGGCTTAAATGCGTTTTCATACCTGTTAATTAAACTTGTTAAATCAATTGATAATTCGGCATAATTTAATTGTGATATACTTAAGTTAAACAAATTAAAGAAATCTCTTTACAACAAAGGCGGTCTAATTGCATCTCTTATTATATAAATATCTACATAAGCCTCCTTATTTTGGTAATTAACTTTGCATTTAATAATTACTCCACAGGACAACATAGCAAATTTCATTAGGAGCGACAGATTCAGAGAGACGCAGTTAAAGAATTAAGAAAACATGTATTGCCTTTGACAATCCATTACTCAAAACGAGAAACTTTTTATCTAATTCTTTTTTTAGATGAAATTTCTAAAAGATACGAAGTCGGTTAAATTAGAAAAGATTTGGCTATTTTGGAGATCAGTTTACTTATGTTTTTGTTTTTTCAAAAAAGTTCACGACTTACTAAATATTTGCTAAAAACAAAATTATCTTATTTTTTTTTAAAGTGAAATATCTTAAGAACGAACAAAGATAGAAAAGAACAGTAAAGGGGGAGTTTTAGAGAATTTACTCCGAAACACAAAAAATTATTGTCGCAATTGTCTTTTATTTTACTTGAGCGGTGAAACGTAAATCCAAATTTTTTCTAATGGAACGCCTACTTGATTTCCATATTACTGAACTGCACGCCTTAAATGCTTTTCAGTGATACATGGTTTGACATAGCTATTCTTTTGTTTTACCGAGTTATGAAGTGAAAATCATTTTTCATCCTAGTGTGCCATGACATTTAACATACAAAGTCGTGGAGTTTTATTAAAGAAATTTATTTGTCATGTAAGATTTGTTACAACAAAATTAATACGTTTTTATAAGGCATTAACTGCTTATTTGATGCTATCTGTGAATGCTTAAAAGCGACTTTTGTTTTGTTTTATCAATTGTTACATAACAAATGTAATTTGTCTGACAAAAATGAATGATTTTCACATGTTTAAAGCCATGGCACATTACGTGGGAAATGCTTTTTATTTAAAAAGAATAAGATAATTTCGTTTTTAGCAAATATCTAGTAAGTCGTGAACTTATTTGAAAAAACAAAAGCATAAGTAAACTGATCTTTAAAATAGCCAAATCTTTTCTAATTTAACCGACTTCTTATCTCTTACAATTTCCGAGATCCCAATAGTAAGCTTTGAAATGTGGACACACTGTATATAGCAACAGTAAGCAGACCGGATATATTGTTTACAACTACATTTCTAAGCAAATATGTAAATAAATCAACAGTATATACAGTGTCTGAAATATTTAAGATTAAAACAATTAATATTATCGGTGCATTTCAATTTAAACATAGGTTGTTATACCGATATCGTTAAAAAGCAAAAAAATAATTCTATTTAATTATGTAAAAATCGAATATAGTGCCCATTTGAAAAACGAATTGCATTGATATGTCCAATCCATCGCTTTGGAGATGTTAAATTGTTAAATTATGTTATGCTTATGGCGAGTAACGAAGATATCGCTAAAACAGATTTAATTTGCCAAACATGTGATCCAAATGAAGCTTCCAAGAACTCGTATGTAATCATTTAAGAAATAATTATTTATCACGTTTATACGATGTTTATAGTTTTGTTTCTTTAAAGGGCGGCTACTAGGACCTTGATGGCGGATTTTTAGTAAATAGCGGCGGATTACGGGGCCAAAGTGTCGGCTTTAATGAATTATTTTTTTTCTTATATAAAACTAAACGTTTAATAACTTCTGACGATTGAGTATGTATATCATTTAAATATGCATAACTATACAGAAAGTTTCATTCATAAATATTATTTCGTTTTAAATTTAAACGAATTTGAACTTCAAATATGCTTTAGGTGGCAGAGGATTGGTGCTTTTACCCTACTTAAACTATGGGTGGTTACTTTTATTTAATAATTTTTGACAGTTACAAGCAAATTATAAAAGAATATACGACGCTTAATATTTCCACAACCGAAGAGTTAACACCAAATTGGTACTACAATTTCTTGCATAGTTTTTGATGCAGAATCGGGTGGCGTTGCTATTCTCTACCTGAAGTAATACACCCTGTATAGTGATCAGTGTCAGCATTAGCTCCCCATGTAGAATCTTACATTAGTAATAATTAGTTCTCATTTTTGTTTATTAATATGTCGTCTATCTGGTTTCCATAATTGTGTCCTGAAGACATCCAGGCAATTTTGTGTTCTTTTTTATGTTCATATTTTGTACTGGCTATCCTCATTCCAGTTGCAATTTCTAGGTTATATAATCTATGTCCATTGCTAACTATTTGTTGTTTCATGTTATCATGATATACCTAATACTAAAAATAATATTTATTTATGTTCTATACAAATCAACATTTTATAGGCATTGAAAACCCCAACATCTACTAACAATAATAACATAATAAGGTATAGACTTCAGAAAAACCGGTCACCTTTGTAGTAATAGATACACGATTTAAATAAATAGCGCAGAAGCATTATTTTATTTTGACATTTATTAATTTAAGGAAAAATCCACCCTTTTTCTATTCCGATTAAAGAATATAAGCGGTGGGAGACACCCTATAAATATTTTAGTGGCAAAGCTTCGATAGACCGTAACATAACTTATTATTAAGGATTTTAAGATTTTTTAAAATCAAATTAGGTTACATTATTACATTTCTATTTTACTGTTTTTGTATAAAAAGTAAATATCGAGAGAACAACCAGAGTTTATAAGAAAGCTATAATTACTAGGGCGTATACTACGTGGGTACCCTTAAAGGGGAGGTTACATACCATTGCGGCTAGTTTTTTAAAGAAAGAAAACGGATTGAGTTTTTTGTTTTTCACGGAAGTATACACATTAAAACTTGGCTGCATTTCCTTTATGATATACCATTTTTCATTGTTATGTAGGTAATACAGATTTAATTTTTGTCATTGCCAGATTATTACATAAGTATATACTAAACGTAATTCATATTTGATATGGGAAATCGTGATGCTGCTAATAATTTTAGACACAACTACAGATTTATTGCATTTGCTCGTGGTCGTGATTTACAGAAATAAAAATCAAGTCCGTTTTGAAGTCTTCTACGGATACGAAGCTTTAATTAAGATTTTTGTCACTGTCAGATATTAGATAAATAAGTACATATTAATATTTGATATGAGAAATCGTGATGATGCTAATAAAAATTTTAAACACAACAATAAATCTACTGCGTATGCGTGTAGATATTGCGTGGTCATACTTTACAGATATAGAAACCAAGTTTGTTTTAACGTCTTCTACGGACAACTAGCTACGTACAATTAAGATTGCTGATCTTTTTGACTGATAAACATGGAGGGCTATTTTCGAAAGCAAATAGATGGCTTAAGAATTTTTGGAATATCTATTTATGGATATAAAAGTTTTACCTACAGGATATATTCATTTCTCGTGCTTGGTGGCTTAATAATCATGTACCCAGTTTTGGATTTTATTGAACTGTTTAGGCCTCACGAGTCGGGGGATGTTGTTTCGGATGTATTCGTTTATTTTGCTGGAGGATTATCTGGTATGTTTAATATTTTAATGATTTGATCTCCCTCAAATACAAATTTCTATTAAATGCAATTCACATCTGCAACGATGCTATTTGCAAAACTATTGCCTACTTGTTATAGCCAGATTTACTGAAAGAGTTTTATTATAGAGCTGGGCTATTTTCTTGATACACAATCAGTTTTGATAACAATCAAATCATTGGTGCAAGCGGCCCAGTCTTCAAATAAGACTCTTTTAGTGAATGCGGCTATACCAGCAACGTCCATAAAGTTTTAGTAAATATCAGTAGCAAACTATCCTATTATAAAACAAAAGGGTAGGATCGCTACTAACTAAGATTAAGTAAAACTTTATGAACACTGCCCTAAAAGGCTTTTGTTCAAAAAACCTATGACATAACATCAAGCAAAATAAGGTAGTAATACATGACTCACATGTATAGGGTGATTCAAATTCGAGTTTAAGTAAGCATGAGAAGTTTGCTTATTACATACAAGGCACCACAAACGTGAAAATTTTATATTTCCAATATTGACTAATTATTGCTAAGTAATGCCCCGCAATAAAGATTTTTTTTGCTTAAACGATTACCGAGAATATTAATTAAAGAGTGTCAATTTATGAATAAGTGTTTAGATCGACGTTAATTTTATTAGATAATTCCGATAAGGGAAGTTCATCATCTTCGTCAAATTCGAAGGTTACTGTTTTTTCACCAAATCCAGCTTTTTGAAAATCCAAATCAAAGTTTTAGATTTTTATAAGTCTACCATAGATTCTATAGAGCAAATAAGCTTTTTTAATAAAAATCTCTTATAAATTATCTCAACATTCTGTATAATTCCCTGATCTGGTAGTTGGAAATAAGACATTGTAATTGGTGTTTTTTAAATTTATTGTAGGGTGACAGGTTGCATTATCTAAAACCACTAGCACCTTCATTCTTTCATGCTGTATCTTCTTGTCAAAGTTTTCCAGACGCTTCGACTTAATTTTCCGCTCCAAAGGCAATTTGTTCACATGAGAATGTTTAAAGCAACGGGCATTTTTGCCTTTCCAGATAATCAGAGGTTTTTCCTTCTCGTCAATTGGCCTTTAAAAGAAATGTTTTATTGGGTAAAGCACAAAAAAATTTAGTTTCGTCTGGGTTAAAAATGTTTCTTAGGGAATAGCTTTACATTAATCTTGGTATTTTTTCTTTCCATCACTTGCATATATTTTTATTTCTTAACTAAACAAGAACATTGACTAGATTCATAAACCCCCTTGATCTATGGATAGTCCAGGTGTTTTTGTAATGGTAGAAATGGGAATTAGTCTCAAGAGTTGCACGCATCAGGTGTTGGTAGCGGATATAACTGACGAGGTTATCCTGGAAAAAGTTTGGGTTTACATAAGATATGAAGAATGAGGAACTCTTCTCCTGCCTCTACAATCTTTTCCTTAAATTCAAATTCTCTTTTGTATTGTACTGTAAAGAACTGAATGTATTGTGGCGAATTGGGATTCTAATGCTGTACGTGCTTAGAATATCTTCTTTTAAGCAGACCTAATAATAATTTGAAACAGGTACATAACTAGATTATCACCGTCTTATTTTTATTTTCATTTTTATGTTTACCTGTGTCTTACTTTTTATTTATCAATTTTGTCAAGTACTTTGATGCCACGAAAACGTAGAAGCGTTTAAGCGTTTATCTATTTACGTTTTATGGGACCAGATATGCAAGCTCTCTTTTTGTTGTTCTTATCTTTTATTATTATTATTTTTTAATTCCAGAAATATTTAATGCATAAAAGTGTTACTTGCAAGCACATGTTGTGTGTGCCATTATAAAGTGGCATACCACAAGATACAACAGAGACGGTCTAAATTAAAAGAAAAATCGAACCTTTTTGACAGGTAAAAAAAGTTTTGACATTTATTCTTCTCTTTTTTTATTGTTTCAGATTGTAATCTCAATGAATAACAGTAATGCTAAGTGTGCTCATGAACTAACAATAATCCATATCAACTTAAGATTTTTACCAGCAAAAATAAATATATTGCGGGAATTCTTAAATATTAGTAGTGCTGTTCCCGACATTATAGCGGTATCGGAAACTTGGTTAAAAGCGGATATACCTTCTACTGCAGTAACATTACATAATTACAGTTTTGCATGTGCAGAAAAAAATGGAAGCTCGGAGAGGTGATATTGGTATTTACATCAAAAGTAATCTAAGATTCTCATCTGTGGATCAAGATTCATTCAGGTAACAAGAACTTAATTATTGGTGTCGTTCGCAATCCACAAAAAGGTTTATCCTATAAAGAATGCTTAAGCAATTTACATGATGCAGTACTTGAAATGTCATGTATTACAGAAAACATTCTAATTCTAGGAGATTTGAACATAGACGTCTCTTGTATAGATCCAGCTACTTCTGAACTGTTACGTTTCTGTGAAAATTTTAAAGTCAAACAAGATGTAAATAAGCTAACGCGAAATCGTTCTATGATTGATTTGATATTTAATGCATCTACAATACATATACTAGAAGCAGGTGTTCTTCCAACACTTAAATTTTCTGATTATGAAATAATCTACTGTAAAATTGGTTTTGAATCTAGTAAGAATGTTCAGAGAATTAAAGTGTATAGAAACTTCTCAAACTTTGATTATAATGCATTTAACCTTGACCTTCAAGCTATTAACTGGAATGAAACCTTTAACCTACAAGACAATAACTCTAAAGTTCAGTTCTTCAGTAATAAATATAATAACACTTTTTGATTAATATGCACCTTATACAAGCGCCAAAATTTCTTATAAAAATAAGAGAAAAAGTATTTGAGATATATAAAAAAAAACAAAACCCAACTAAACTTTGAGCAGTATAAACAGCTGAGGAATCTAGTCATCAAAGAGTGTAGAAAAGAAAAGCAAAAGTATCTTAATAATAATCGTACCGGCACAAATCATGTTAATATCATTTATAAAGCTTACAGTACCCTCGCAATTATCAGATACAAGCAGTGTAAATGACTTTTTCGTAAACTCAGTACCCCAGTTAAATCAAATGGATAGAAACTTGTTAGATTACTATAGCAATAATTCCAAAACCAGAGAAATTCTGAACTTCCAAACCATGGAGCACACTGAAGTTTTACAAATTTCAAATTTTATTAAATTCAATGCCGCCGGATACAATAACATCTCTTTACATATGATGAGACTATGCATTCCTTATTTATTGTCAGTTATAACGCATATAATTAACGTTTGTATTGACATATACCCTAAGAGTCGGGAGGTAGCTCACGTATTTTCAGTGAAAAAGATAAATAGTCTTGTAGCATTTGAAGACCTGAAAACTATCTCTATTCTTCCAGTACTCTCAAAGACTAAAAAAAAAGCTATGGACTCACAAATACGATCTTTCCTAAATACCAATAATCTACTTCCAGCCACACAAGCAGGGTTCAGACTTGGTTTTAGTCGTAAACAGCATTCTGGAAAACTACTGATGATATCATAGGTGCCCTTGATAAAAAATTTGACATCATAAGGAGCGATATTAAGTCCAATTTTATTTGCCATTTGCACCTCCAACTTCTACACACATTAATCACATATGAAATTTTACTTTTACGCCGATGATACGCAGCTATATTATTCATTTTCTCAAAACGATACTAGTAAAGCTTGTGCTCGAATTAATAGTGCCCTAGACGTTCTTTTCAATTTATCTGTCACATGCTTTAAAATTAAATCCAGAAAAGTCTAAAGGGCTATTGTTCTCGAGTTGATACACATACGAAAATACAGCTACACAAATCAGCTTGCAAATTGGAGGAGGAAACGTGAAACTTTTAAAACAGGCAAGGAATTTGAGCTCAATAATCGATTCCAATTTTAGATTGTATTGTTATTTTAAAATTTTGCGTACTCATCCGAGTCCTGCCTTGAGTTTCCCTTTAAATGCATTCATTTGATATGAATGTATCGTTTTATTTCGTTTTTTAAATGTTTAGCAAGTTATTTATGTTGCTAACAGATATTTTGTCCAAGGTTTCTTTGAAGCTCTATTGTTAAAAATTAAAATCTGTATTTAACAAATTGTTTTATGTTTCTTTCATTGGTGATGAAATCATTTCTTCGTTGTGAGAATGTTTTATTTAGGCTTCATTAATGAAATTTGATATGTCATTTTATTACTAAAACTTGCCTTGTTCTATTTCGAAACTGTTTATGGATTTTTGTTATATTTTTCTGTCATTATCAAGTTTTGTTTACATTCAAATCTGTTCTTAAGAAAAAAATGTTTACTGTGTGCAAATTCATGTCTGGGTGAAAGGTAGCTTTACATTAAAGAAATAACGTTTGTATCTTTCCATTTTGTAATTGAGCGCCTGTGTTTTATTTGATAATGTCATGATGATTATCTCACGGAGTCGGACTTGATCTGTTGTCGAGGCAGGCTGGTTCTCCCTCGGCGGACAGCCGTGTGCTGCCCGCGTCTTACCTCTATCTTTTAATTACTCCGGGACGCGGCCGTGTTTAATTCCAACTTTGAGTTGCTATAAGTTTGTTTTTGTACCGGAACTTTGTTCCATTTTTGTTAATCCTGGATTATTATTACATATTACGAAATCTTTAAGATATGTTGGGGCCATTCCATTTACTATTTTATACATAAGTATTAAAAGATTCTTCTTTATTTTTTCACCGACAGGTATAAATGATAGTTGATCATGCATTAGTTTAATTGGCGTATATTTATTACATTGTAATATGACCCTCATAGCGCGATTCTGTAAAATCTGTAATTTCTTTATTTGCGACTCTCCCGATAATAGAAATACTGAACTACAATAGTCAAAATGCTAAAAACGCAGTTTTTTTCGCAATTTTTTTCATTGTAACTTCTAAATGCCTACCAAATTTTAAATGCCGATCTATTAAAATTCCTAAATATTTTATTTCATGTACTAATTCTAATGTATCTCCTTCAATTTTAATTTCAATGGGTGTATCTTTAATTTTCTTAAGATTAGAGGTTGTAGCTATTACCATGCATTTGGTTTTTTTTAGTATTTAATTTTAATCTATTTATAATTAACCACTTACTTAAATTTTCAAGATTTTGGTTGACTACATTAATCATTTTGGGAATATTATTGCCGCATGTTGTAATTAAGGTATCATCAGCAAACAAATTGTTGTTGTTTATATCATTCATGTATATAATAAATAGGAGCGGTCCTAGGACACTACCCTGCGGAACCCCCAGAAAGCACTCCCTCAGACTAGAAACAACATCGCCATACCTAACCACTTGGGTTCTGTTTGTCAAATAGTCTTTAAATCAGTCTAAAACTGTTCCTTTGATACCATACTGATATAACTTTTTATTAACCTATTTCTATCAATTGTTTCGAAAGCTCTTTTCAGATCCAAGAAAATAGCTATAACGACGTTATTCCTATCCAGTTCATTTCTCCATTCTGTTAAGACAAGTTGCAGCGATGTTTCACAAGAATGTTGTGTTCTAAAACCTGACTGCCTATCCATAAGTAATCCATTGTCCTCGAAATACTGAACAATCTGTCGATGAACAACAATTTCAAGAATTTTTTCACATGTGGGTAACATGTTAATTGGTCGGAATTCATTAGCATTTACAGTATTTTTTACTTTAGGTATAGGTACAATGGTACTCACTTTAAACAAATCAGGAAACCTACCAAGTTGTAGTGAAGTATTAATTAAATTAAGTAATGGATATCCCAAAACATCGAAAGTATTTTTTAAAAATTCAGCATTAATACAGGATACACTCGATTTATTTTTTAAATTTACAACAATTGCTTTTAACTCTTGCAAAGATATCGTTCTAAAGTTACATAACTCGCTAGTTGTTGGACAAAGATAATTAGTGTCTTGCTTTGAAGTTATTTGGGGAATACTTTTCGCAATTTCAGTTAGAGTTTCAATAAAAAATTGATTAAACGCATCAGCTAGGTTGTTTGCGATATTGATATTGCCGTCAAATTTAATATTGGTTGGTAGGTATTCTGGTTTGCCCTTAGTTATTTTTTTAATTACATCCCACATTTTCTTAGAGTTATTCTTACAACTATCAATTCTCTTTTCTAAATCCTGCTTTTTGGCTATTTTTATTAATTTAATAACTTCATTTCTATGTTTTTTATATACATTCCAATCATTTATGTTTTTTGAAGTTTTGAATGCTTTATATGCCAGATCACGTCTTTTCTGCGCTAAACTGATTGTAGTATTATACCAACTGTAAATATTATTTCTCTTTTTAACCGTTTTACTTGGTGCTACACTATCTAAAATTTCATTTATATTTGATTGAAACTTCTCTGTAACGTAATTAATATTCACACTACTATATATCCATTCTTTCTTTATTAAATGCTCACAAATTATATCAAAATCTTCTTTTTTAATTTTGCGCGTCGTAATATACCGCGTTTTGTTTTCAACATGAACAGGCTTTTTCCATTTAATTTTAACAATATCATGATCTGTGATTTTAGGTACATAAAGCACTTCTGCTTCTATTAAATTATTATCATTAGTAATTACTAAATCTATTAATGTAGCGCTAGTATTAGTAGTTCTTGTAGGTTCCGTAACAATCTGTTTCATTCCAAAATTCTGTATTATCTCTCTTAACCTTATCGAATAAGTATAATCATTTAACACATTAATATTAAAGTCCCCTATAAAAACAATAGCTAACCCTATTGTAATTAATTCTTCGCACAGATTTTCAAAATTATCTAAGAATTCACAGTCACTTGCTGTGGGCGAGTGATAGGTAGACACTAAGAACATTTTATTTTTTGATACAGTTAACATTATAGTTGAAAACCAAAAGTTACTTTCTTTTATGTAGTTCTTCACTGATCCTACTTTTACATCCTTTCGAATATACGTTACTACTCCCCCTGTATTCCTACTTTTTGAATTACACCTTATACTGTTATATCCACTAATTGCTATTTCAACGTCTTCAATTTCGTCTGTTACGCGTGCTTCTGATAAACTAATAATAAGCGGCTTAAAGTTTTTACAAATTAGCGTTTCAATGTCATTTTTATATTTTAATAGACTACGTATATTAACATAAATAATACAGTCACTGTTACGTTTATTCGCGTTGCATAAATTTGTTTTCATAAAAAGGGGTTTTCTTTATTTGTCAATTTTGGTAATACTGGATAAATTCTAGAATTGTTATTTATCACCTCAGCACTATCTTCATGTGTTTGTGGAGTACACACCTTCAACGCTGCGTCTCGATCTGTAGCTTTGGATTTTTCAGTTTTTTCATTTCCATTTATCACCGTTTCGTCTTTCATTATGTTGATTGGAACAATTTTTATTAAATTCCCATAACTAACGAACTCCTTACATATTAAATTTTCACCTGTCTGCAACTTAATACTAGTAGTAATATTATTCGCAATGCTTTTACACAAATTATACTTCCCAAATTTACTTAGATACAAACCATGCGCTGTGTACGATTTTGTTGTTAATCAGGAATTTGAATCCAGAAAGTTAACTTCATTGCAACTTTCTTGGCTGGCTTCAAACAATTTGCTATTTATATCGTATATCAACTGATTCAATACTTTTCGCCCCTGCCAGTAAGGAACAGATAAACAAATTACGTTTGTATTTTTTAACTCATTAAACACTTTCA
The DNA here is from genome assembly GCA_011009095.1 of Ignelater luminosus. NCBI lineage: Eukaryota > Metazoa > Arthropoda > Insecta > Coleoptera > Elateridae > Ignelater > Ignelater luminosus. The sequence continues at coordinate 24,983 of VTPC01006919.1, read as the reverse complement.
GAATCTCTTCATATTTAATTCGTTTGCCATTCCTAGCGTTGTGCATTCCTCCCCAGATAATAACAAAATCCTTTTTATCAAACGTGCTACATAGTTCACCTACGTTTTCCACCACTTTATCAAAAGTTGCATTCGGCTTAAAAACACATTTTACTGAAACATTATCATTTTCTAATAAATCGTCTAGCATTCTTGCACAATTACGTCCATGGCTATCTGCTACCATTAACACATTCGATTTTAAATTATTTATCGGTTTAACACATTCTTCGTCCACATTTACTTTTTCTATTTCTTGAATATTCTTAATCTGCGGTGATATGTTTGTCACATTTCTATTTTCATTTTTGTCTGACCGGCTTTTCTTTGTATATTCTGAATTCTCTTCCTTATCTTTACTTTTTTTAACTGTTTCTTTACTTTTTGTAGCTGCTTCTACTTGCTGTCGCTGTTGTAATCTATTTATTAATTTCTTTTTTAATTGCACCACCATCTTTTCTAATATTTTAACTTTTTTTTCTATCTGTTGTATTTTATTTTGATAACTGTTAACATATTTACGTGCAATATTTTTACGTTGCTTTTTAACTTGTTCTTCTGATATCTCTACTCCATTATCTTCATTCACGAAACTAGAATTTAAAGCTTGTCGTAGTTTATTTACTAATTCAATTTTATTGCCAGTCTTATCTACATTTCTCTTTTCCAATTCTGATTTTAATTCCTTGACTTTCATTGCTGATATTTTTTTGCGTTCTTCCATTATCAAAACTATTTCTAAATATTTATTAATTCATAAATTTATTTAATTGATTTCAAAGAAATAGCCTAGTATGATAAAACAAACACATAACACAGAGCAAATGAAAAATACGTCTTACTGCGGCAAAGGTTAGCACACATAATGCTTTGAGTATTTAACGTAAATATTTAATTTCTTTTAATGATAGGTAAAGTATCTTTATAATGTAATTTTTCCGGAAAACCTAAGGAAATAATAGGTTATTTAAATCTTACAATAATCTTTTGTTTGTTTTTCTTTGTTTGAAATAATACAATTTCGTATGTTCTAAATTCCTAATGGTTTTAGGTTTTGTTTGGCTTTGTTTTTCGAGTTGTTTAATTCAACAATTCTTTTGCGTTTTAATGGTTTTTAAACGCATTTGTTTAACGGGTCCTTTGGACCTAATCTCTATGTAATAATGTCAATATTTGCACAGCAATCTCCCACAAAAGAATTTTTGCTTGTTACACTAGCACTAGTGGACGGTCCAGCTTCAGAATTATTCACGTTTGATAATTTTCGTGACAGTTGCCATTTTGTTACCAAGAGAAAAAGAAGAAAACGCAAGAAAACACTAAGTTACGCACCACAATTTACAATTTTTGATTTTGGAAACAAAGAAATGTGGAAGGAATAAACAACTGCAAAGCCAGCTTAGTTACCGATGCACAAAAATGCTTCGAATCCTGTAATGTTGGTTGCCTACTTATGACGGGTGAATGCTTACTTCCGTCAAGAATTTGGACATCCTCTTCAGAGGATCCTTGTATTCCAGGTCTAAAACTCTCTGTTTGTGAAGATTGTTTACTTTCATTGACTTCTACATATTCAAGAATTTGGACATCGCCTCCTTCAGGGGATTCCACTTCCAGATCTTTCTCAGAAGTGTTAGAATCGTAGATAAAACGTCATATTTGACTCGCACATAATGGTCATTATTCGCTCGGATGAAACGAATGACGAAACTTCATCCTCTTGAATAATAGCCTACATTATATGCTCGTTCAATAATATACTATTATAGTTTTGAGAAACGAGAGAGAGGCTGGAGATTTACAATGTTTATTTCAAGTTACAAAACCAATGTAGGTTCCCTGGTAGTTAAGAGAACGCAATTTCATCTTAGGACACGATTTTTAAGTTTCTGTATACAGGGTGGTATTTTGAACGAACCTTATATACAGGGTGTTGTTTGGAAAGGACTCCATATACAGGGTGATAGCCTACGAGAAGCTGAGTAGATTGGCCGATGGTTTCTTTCTTCTCTAAGTATCTTTTTTGTATTTTCAGTCAAAATTTAAGTTTTAGGTTTAGGTAAGAAACTAATTTTTTGGGTGATTTGCTATCCTTGAAACCCCTCCCCTGCGTTTTCGACTTCGAGCTATGGGATTGAATATCTTCCGATTTCTGATTTATTCGAGAAGTAGGCCTCTTTTTTGGGTTTCTCCCGTTACAAGATTCAAAACTCATGTTAACCAATGTATTAAAAAAAATCGAGGATTATATATCAGAGTAGAGAATTTCTAAATACTCATATAAAAAAAATTCTATGCTATAGTTTAGTAATCTCTCATTTCAACTTTTGTATTGTAGTTTATGATGTTTGTATAGATGCTTTGAACTCTAAGAGAATACAACGAGTTCAGTATTCCTGCTTAAGACTTATATATGAAGTCCCTCAAACTGTGCATCGGATATCAGATAAATTAGTAAACGCAAACAATCTAAGACATCGAAGTCTTCTTACGGTACCACTTCATCGAACTAATCTATTCAAACGGTTTATTTTATATAGTGTTGTAATGATCTGGAACAGCATTACTCCAACATTTAAACAACTAAAACTAATAAGTTTAGAAAAAGCCATTTTTAAATTTCATTTTGAAAGGCAGTGAGCCATATTGACAGAGTGTAGTAAATGCTTGTGTAATAGCTCTATATCACTTCTACCAGAAGTAAATTATACTCACCAACCCTTATTAATTGAAGTGGGAGCACTTGCTATAATTTATCAATATGACCCAATAGTAATACTTCTGTCTTTATAAATACAATCTAACGTATAGGTTCATGCGCACAAAAAACCAGCGATAATGAATTACAGAGTCCCATATTGTTAATACCGCCATACTTACATTTAATCAATAATGATCCTGAGATATATTTAGGAATGCTACGAAGAAATATACATATTTTTTTGTGTTTTTTATTTGATATTTTTATTTTTTTACTTTTTTTATCTTCTTTTCTTAAAGAGATTAAGTGGAGACCAGCGCGGATCCTACCCACTGAACTTCGCCTCTTAATTCAATAAATTACATTAATTGTAATCATAAAATTAAAATAAAAAAACGTTTATTATTATTATTAATAAATAAACTAAATGAATTTTTACCTGAACAGCATTTAAGGGGTGTCCGATGTGGAGAGGTAAATATAAGTGAAAAGCAAAGCAGTCGACCTGGTATCAAGTACGCGTGAGTGGTGCACCGGTGCAGAAGAGTTTGGGAGCTACAACATTGCGGCCAGGGCGGATACCACACTCCACCACCAGTTTGGACCTCACGTTTTTGGACGGCGTAGGGCCGATTCCACCTCCACACACTACATCTCAACCTCTTCTGATCTGTCTCCAATGTCTCCTCATCCTATTTATATTTTTGAGCTCGAGGCTCCTCAGAGCATCCACGCCATCGCTCCTAGGAATTCTACACCCGTCTGCCACCGCGTTCGCTTCCAACAAACAAGTATCCGTCCCGTCCTTATCCATCCTAAATCGTCCACGGTGCGAACAGCGGGGGTTGTAATTCCGAAAACAACGGTTTTATCCGTCATCTTACCTAAAATCCACTTACTACCAACAAAATTCATCAACAATCATTTCTACACCAACTGTAAAATTCTCTTCCATTTCAAATCTTGCCTCCACTTTGATACGGGGCAACTAACCAAGCAGGATCATTGCCGGCCGCAAACTGCAACAAACATCTTCAACAGCGGCCGGTATTGAACGACATCAACAACAACGCCAACAGCCATCGACATCTCCATCATCACCACCACACCACCACACCACTACATATGGTACTCACACTACCGCACACCCAATCAACCACAACATTCAACCTAAAGAGATTTAAGTCTTCTAAATAGCCAGCCACCTTCGGTAGCAAATGACATTGAAGTAGTTAGGGCAAATATCCAATGTCCAAATCCGTTCATGGGAGGTTTCAGGAATAAGACGTTTTCTTAATAAAATGTTATATAAAATGAATTGAAGGGTTTCAAAATTGTCCGATATTAAGATGTGTTCTAGAATGGCAGATGTTCGAGAATAGAAGGTTAATTGTATTCTAATATTGGTAAAGCAAAAAGTCAATAAAATTATTTTTAATGACAACATAGACAGTATCACGTTAAATCGAGTATGATCAACGAACTCCAAAAGAGTCGTTACTGAATTTTCGAAGTCTGTCTATCTGTCTGTATGTCTGTCTGCATTTTTTGTCAAATTCTAAAATTTTGACTTCAGACTTGGATTCTACATCAAAAACTAAAGAAAACGTGGTATCTTCGTTTTTTGATAACTCTTCGGGAGCATGGTCAAAATGGCCGCCGAAAATTGAAAAATTTTCAAAATTTTGCTTTACTTTAGAATTGTATTCTACATCAAGAAAATAAGAAAATAGTTTTTTAATATCACCTTAGGAACATGGTCGAAATGAACGCCAAAATCTGAAAAAAGGAGTTCGTTGCATTCTCAGATGTTTTTATAATTAATTCTGTCGTAACACTAAGTCACTTAATAATATTCAGACATTATTAATACTTTATTACCCTTTAGTTAGATCCAAATTGCTGTGAATACAGGTGCGTTTTTTGGAGCCCTTTCTGGAGCTATAGCCTGTTATACGAAATTCCCCGATTTCCATACTCATATGGATTACTCTTTTCTTCTTGTACATTACAACGTGGGCTCTTTAGCGATTAGACGACAACATCAACTATGCCTTATTCTTGCATAAATCGCTTAATTGTCTTACCGATCGATACACCAAACTTGTTATTTAAACTTAGCCTGACTTGAGAGCACTTACCTAATCAGTGTATTCTAACTGATAATTGTCCTAGAACAAATTTGATTTTGAATTCGCCTACTGCAGCAATGATTAAAACTTTTAATGGTTTGAATATGAACTTGATTTGTTCCAACTTACGTTTTATCAGTTTCGTATGTATGTCTCTTATCAATTTCAGAATAGCTAAAAACTAGTTTAGTGGTTTTCTTTTTCTTATAATCAAAACTTATAATAAAAACAAACTACCTTTGATGCTACATTATTTATTATTTTATTTATTTGGTTACTAGTATCTTCTGTTGTTTTTTTTTTGAGAAATAAATTGTCTTTTATTAAACAAACAAATTTTTTTCTACTTTTTCTATAAACCATAACAATGCAGTTGCTCTCTACCTACTTTCTTTTACAGTAGTTAGTAACAAAACTAAAAACCTCTTTTTTTAAGAAAGATTAATTATCTTTATAATTACAGCAATTATAAAATCTTTTGTTATGATAACAAATCGTGTAAGGATTGGAAAGGTTTTAAGCAAACTGGAGCAAAAGCCATTCCTACCGGATTCAAATCGTGGAGGTGAAGCCGAAACAAAAATTGTAAACGAGTGTATATGGGTTACAAACACACAGGTATACTTATCAAACTGATTAAGTAGGCACTTACAACAAGTATAATATTTTAATCTTGTTCTTATCATTACTGTTAGACCTACGCCTACTGGATTCTTGTTGGTGTAACAGTGGGTGGAGCAATTTTACTCAGTTTTATCAAAAAAGTTACCGATAGTAATTACCGTGGTTTTCCATACGGACCATTCACGGTATTAAATATCACAGACAATGTGAATTATAATATTTGCTGGACTTATCAGGCGATAAGCATGGCTACCATACCAGCCTGTTTTGTTTCTAATGATATACTGATAGTTGTTGTCTTAACACATATCAGTTACCAGTTTAAAGTATTGCAAAATTTTCTAAAGCATATGGTCGAAATTAGCTACAAGCAGATGATTGAGGTAAAAGAATTCTTTTTGCTTTAATTTGATTCTTTAAGTTTTATGTATTGGTTAGGATGGCGACATGGATAATTCCAAAACGGACATGGATACTTCAACAATCCCTTGGAAATATTTACATAAAGCTCTTCAAACTGCTGTTGGTTATCACACAGCGATACTTGATATTGCTTCAGAAATGGAATCCACATTCAGTAAATTACTTTTGGTAGCGGTCTTAGATACGTTAATTCTGATATGTGTATCCATATATCACGCTTCAACGGTAAGAAATAGTAAATTATAAAATAAGAACTTTAGAGGCCACTAGAAAACTGATTGCGCGGCTATTGGACTGACTTTTCAATTGATTACTGAAAACGAGAATTGGATTACTGGTCAGAATTCTACTTTGCAAATTTGAAACATTAGCAAGCTAATAAGGAACTATTTAGGAATTACTTATTTACATTGTACGTCCTTTAACTTTCTATATATTAAGCTTTACTGTCCTTAAAAGTTTTACAGACATCTACATACTACAGTCACAGTAATGCAAAATTTTTTTTCGTTTTCAGGCGGTCAACAACATGCAGTTGTTGAGGTATATAAGTGAAATGGCAAGTTTTTCCTTTCAAGTGGGCCTATTCTGCTTTTGGGGAGAACAAGTAATCCAAGAAAGTTTAAAGGTGGGACTGGCAGCTTACGACTCAAATTTCCCTGGAACAGATGTAAGGTTTCAGAAAGCAATAGCGCTCATTATAAGAAGAAGTCAAAAACCTACAGTGATCACAGCTGGGAAGTTTACCGATATTGGAATGCCTACATTTGCATGGGTAATATCTTGATTGGTATTTATTTACTTTCTTATAAATTGATAAGGTTAATTGTTTTGATACAGATTCTACGTACTTCTTATTCAGCTTTTATGGTTTTGCGAAATAATAACAGTAAGAATATGTAAATGTCTTTGTAAGCACTCTTAGTTATTTAGAAATTCAAAGATTCAGAATTATTAGAGTAGTAAGTGAAAGTGGTTATTCTACGGGCATATATTAGTAAATATGGAGAACTTTATGGTGGTTCACTGTTTTAGTATCAAATATTACACTATTTAATGTAAGACTATGTAGTTCTTTAGAAATAAAGTTTACACAAGTTAACATCTTTTCGAATTCTTAATTATGTCATGTAACTAGTCCAGTAACAAGAGAAACCGCATTTCAGAAAAGATAACCTATCTTGGACTCCTGTGTTCTGCTATTAACATATTTTGATTTCTACAGTCTATACACTGTTCAATGAAGCTTTTATCGATAAAGTCCTACAAACATAAAAGCGCACACAAGAACATGTAATGGCTACGCAAAGAAGGGATATTGGATATTACGGTCAGTCTAAAATTTCGTTTTTCTTACTCTGATTAATACCTTGCAATATCAGTCTACTTCTATCAATGGTTGGCATAAATGCCAAAACCACCGTAATTCTGAAAAAACGTTTCCAACTTTGCCAAGTTGTTAGAAGCTTTGGAAAGGAAACCATTTTTGCCGGATCTGGGACGTGGAGGGGATGTTGAAGTAAAATTTGTTAATAAATGCGTTTGGATTACTTATTTGCAAGTATGGTTTTAAATATTCAAATTCTGGTTAAATTATTGTTCCTCTTTTTAGTCCACTGTATATTGGATCCTTCTCTTTTTAACTATGGGTTTTTCAGTTGCAATAACTCTTATTAAACGCATGAAAAGTTCTGATCTACAAAATTGGCAATATCCTTACAGCCCAATAACGATTATAAATATAACCTACAGTCCTAGTTTTGAAATTATCTTGGCTTACCAAGTCATAAGCATGAGTTGTTATGCAGGATACTTCTGTACAAATGATCTTTTGGTAGCAGCTACTTTAGTTCACATTAGCTGCCAGTTCAAAATATTACAACATAATATCAGAAATGTTGTAAAGTTTTGCTACAAGAAAATGTTTAAGGTTCGCCTCATTATAGCTTAAAAAATCTGTAGGAACGAATGGTAATTTTAGGAAACAAATATAGTAGAAGCTGAAGACTTCACCTACAATACTTCGTTAATACCATTTGAATATCTAAAAAAGGGTCTTGCAAGAATTGTCGAATATCATTTAACAGTTATAAAGATAGCTGAAGAATTGGAAAATATATTTAGTGGATTATTGCTCGTAGTGTTTATTAGTACTTTGGCTATCGTATCTTTAGTAATTTACAAATTATCAGTGGTGCAATAAACATTATTATTCTTTTATAGTAACTACGTATATTAACTATTTCCAGATATCATTCAGTGACAGTCGCATATTCGTTGCATTTGGAAAATTGCTTCTAAGAATCGTCTAGTGTAAGGCTTACTTATGTGTAGTATTTAATTTATTACAGATTTAACAATTTAAAATTAATTAAAGCAACATAAATTGTAGTAAGTAAATGTACCTTTAATTTCCATTTAGTATATATTCATCTTTGCAGTTCTTTGGCAAACGTACAATTTAACGAGTTTCAATACTATTTAAGTGATTCAGAATTACATGCAAGCTAGAAACCAGTGTTGTCTCACGTCTCAGGAATTTTATAGTTACGTGATTTGTCTCAAAAGTTAATTAATTAATTAATTACTATAGTTTATACGCAATAGCAAATTGTTTCAGTTTCTTTCATTGTCGGATCTTGAAAATTTCCGGCTTACTTCGAACTGTTGTAGTGTTCGTTTAGTTTTTGTGCAAATCTCAATTCATTTTTTAAATTATTTCGGTCATATTCGTAAGTATTATGGACACATTAGTTGGGCGAAAGGGATCCGTCAAGGCTCGTTTGACTTGTTTTGAGGATTATTTTTTGGAATTAAAACTAAAATTGAGACGAATAACGGCGTTCTGGAAAATTGTAATGTGATTCAAATACGTAAAAGGCTTCTCACAATACAGCCGTTATTGGATACGTTTAATCAGCTTAAGCCCTGGTCTTTTCACCTCCTAATAACTTTATCCGAAACATAGTAGCTATGGATACAATTGTACTAACAATGATTACCATGGTATTTATCCAGTAAATTAATTTATTGAGGGGTGAAAATACCGGGCCTTAATTACAAATAGAAAATGGAAGTGAGGATTCTGAAAGTGAATCAGAGCATATAACGCAATTAAAAAGAATATTATGAAACTATTTCTGAAGCGGAAGACATTCTAGAAAAGCTCTTCTCTCATGACAATCTCCCTGTAAAACCCAGTTGTGTTGCTTCTTGTCATGAGGTTTTCGTACCAGGACCTGTTGCGGTCACATATGACGTAGTTAGTAATAATGGAGGTTCACAATTGTCAAGTAGCACGGTTCACAAAGGTTTTGTGAAACTTCTCACTGTAAATCTTCCGAATTTCAATGGAAACCCGGAAAAATATTTAAACTGATGTACATAAGTTACATTACCTGCGTGCGTTACTTACAGGCAAAGCCTAGAAGCTATAAGGAATTTGGCTATCAGTTTCTCAAATTATCAGATTGCTTGAGATGGTGTGAATGATCGATTCAATATCTCACGTATTCTCGTTCACAAGCATATTAAAGTATTACTTAATATTGAAGTCATTTCAAAGGAATCCTCAGCAAAACTGAGATACTTAATTGACAGTGTGAAGAAACATATTAGGGCTTTAAATTCGTTGGTCAATGAGGAAGATCAAAGGGATGAGTTCTTAATTTACTTAATTAATTCAAACCTAGATTCGACCACCACGCGCGAGTTTGAAAATAAAAATGATTCTGATATGAAGACCTAATTAGTTTTATGAAGAAGAAAGCATCCTTATTAGAAACAATCGATCAAAGAAATCAAAACTCGCATGCCGAGCGCCTTACCGCTAAAGCGTTCGTATCAACTGCCATATCTTGCCCTCTTTGTATTTAAATTTTTGTGAAATGTTTAGGCAATTCTAATTGAAGGAGTGGTCAGAAAAGACAAAAAAGTGAATTTACAAATCTCTGAGCAGCTTAACAAATTTTGGGAGATCGAAGAAGTCTCTGAAGCAAAGGCGCTCTTTAGAGAAAAATCTATTTGAAGAGCATTTCTTGAAAAATCATCGACGCGACGCGAACGGTAAGTTCATCGTATCGATTCCTTTAAAGGAACCAGTTACCAAGTCTGGTCATTCTTTCGAAATGGCAAAAAGGTAATTTCTTAATTTAGAAGGTAAGTTAGAATCCAATCCCAATGTAGGGACGCGTTATCAAAATTATATGCGAGAATATCAATTGCTAGGGCGTATGTCTCCGTCTAACCCTGAACTAGTTAATATATCTTTCTTTCTCCTTCATCATGGGGTCCTGAAAAAGTCCTTGATAACTACTTTCCTTCGTGTTGTATTTGACGGTTATGCAGCTACCACAAGCGGTACTTCATTAAAGGGTCTTCAGATTTTTTTATATAATTGTAAAAAAGCATCCGCTAATACTATCCAACCAATATTGTTTGACCAAGCTAATATTTTTGCGCAGACATGGACAGTTGCTGCATGGTAGTCCCTATTTCTTATTAGCTAAAGTTCGTGAAGTTTTTTGGCCCTTTGGAGGTAGACGTTTGGCTCGTCAAACTGTGCATAATTAAGTTAAGTGTTCGGGCGTCGATTACGCCAGTTCAATACTGCTTAAGAATAAAAGGGTTCACGGATGTAGAATTTCTAAGGCCTACATTTCCGATTTTATATATTTCTCTACAAAAGCGATTCACTTAGAATTAGTGACGGATTTGTCAACCGAATAATTCTTGCTAGCATTTCGTTGGTTTTGCGCTCGCAGAGGCCCACCACGGATAACGGGACGAAGTTCGTCGGTGCAAATGCCGAATTAAAGGAGTTGGGCACGTTTTTGTGAAAGAACATTGAAGTTATACCTAAAAAAAGCTTCCAATTTGAAAGTAAATTAGAATTTCTTTCACCCGCATGCACCATACTTCGGGGGCTTATGGAAGCCAGCGTCAAATCTGTGAAATACCAAATAAGGTGCGTAGCGAGTAACACCTCATTAACATTTGGAGAGATGTATATTCTTCTTACGCACGTAGTCAATTTTAAATTCACGACCGTTGTGTCCCTTATCAACCGACCCTGATGACCTCAATCCTCTCATCCCTGCTTACTTTCTAATTGGAAGGTCATTGGTGCCTGTACGCGATCCTGGTCTTTCTACGGTTCCGGGAAATCGATTAACCCAATTCCAAAAAGTTCAACAAATCCTAAGGCATTTTTGGTGGAAAAGATGGAAGATCATTTGGAACAAAAGGTCTAATAAAATTATTTTTTCTCTGGTGTCATTTTCAAGAAAATAAGGAACAAGTTACCATCATATGATAACGGTACAGCACTAAAACCTTTGTAATACTAAGCTATACTCATTGTCGTATGTCAAGGTATTCGTTGATTAGAATTGATTTGAATTACGAGTATTGATCCCATAGAAGGATGTTAAAAAAGTAATGGTACTAACATTAACTGTAAATAAGGTATCAACAAGCGTCTTTTGCAGAAAAGAGAAACTTTAAAAAGGTGTTAAGAAATGAACTTAGCTTACATGAATTGGGTACTGTGGCTGCAGCACGTGCTCAAAATGTTGTCCATTGACTTCAATGCAGAGCTAGACACGTCGTCTCCAATAGCGCATCACCGTGGGTAATATTTCATGCTGATGATGACGAAAGTCGGTAACGACAACCTTAATGGTGGCAGCCTCTGAGACATACATTTTGACTTGGAGTAACCCCACAAAGAAGAACCTAGAGAAGTTAAAGCAAGACTGCGTAGGAACCACTCTACAGTCCCACCTCGACTAATCCAGCTTCCAGAAAAAGCTTCATTGAGATGATTGTAAACTTGCACACTAAAATGTGGTTGTGTCCCATTGTGTAAGAACTACAAATTTTCTCGATGTTAAGCGGCACATTTCCTAATAAAAGGGAAAGCTGTTCATGAAGAAAATTAAGGTTTCGCCATTCACTCGGGATGGTAATTTACGTGGACCAATTAACTAATTTCCAATTATACCAACTCATAAATTGACGGCAAACTGCTGCTCGAAATTAGTGCGTTGAATGACAATCGGATTGTAGATACTCCGGACATAAGTGTTTCTAAAATTTAACACCCGGTTGTGCGTAAAGCAGCATTCATCAGTACTGAAGACGAATTATGAAAAGTCAATATTGTGGTAAAAACCATCTGCAAAAAACTCTCTGACAGGATAAGTTAGCCGCATCTAGAGAGTGTACCCTTTGCACGTGGTAAGGATGCATTCTTTGTTTATGTAATGCACGCCACGCGGTCCAGTGCGAGAAAGGGGCATGTCTTGCAATTTCTCTAGTGCTTAATTGTTGATCATTTTCAATCATTTCCAGAATGCTTGCAGAGTTTGCAAAGGACACTCTCTACCACCTCCGACTCCTTTTTGCGGTTGTAAATTTACTGTATTTCGTTCTCGTTAAATAATAACCAACAGTCTTTTTGGCGTTGATGGCACTCTGTTGGAAAGTCGTTCAGCATACAAATTTGCTGTAGCTGCAGCGGTTTGACAAGCTTCACCATACAAAATCCCCATGTCTATCAATTCTGCACTAGGAAATTCCAGTTCAGCCATTTTACAACACTAATTAAACTATGATGGTGAACAATCAAAACAATAAATAATGCAGAGTGGCTAATTTTCTCAGTAATTTTATTCATACATTTCTCGTAATGCAGTTTGTTCTTTTGTGGCTGAATTAATAAATTTACAAAAAAATTACACAATACTTTTTCAGTAGGTTTAGACCAATCTCAAAGTAGAATCTCTATTATTTATTGAATAATAATGTCTGAACGTTTGGAACTTTAGTATTCGTTTTTCTAAAAATCTTTGAGATTTTAACCATGGTTGTATTGAACTTTTTGTGTTTGTATTGATGTCCCGTACTACCCATTTTACGAACCACTATCAATTCACTAACACCCTAAATATTCGCATATTTCGGACAGAGTTTTTGCATATAAATCCAAGCATTACTTACTATAGGTAAGAATGATACAGCCGGAGAGCCGACCGCGCCGAACCTTTCATCACAGAACATCCTCTTAATTTTTGGGTAGAATTAAACATTGTTTAGACAAGTAATAACGGACCATTGGTCGGTTTAAGTAAGTCTATGGCAAAATACCTCATAAGGTGCTGTAATTAACTTCATTATAGGTATTTTGTCAGGGATTCACTTGAGCTTACCAACGCTTCATTAATTAGCTAAAAGGTTTTTAATTCTACCTGTAATATGGAAGTGTTTTGAGACTAATATTAAGATAAGATTAATAGTAATAAGAGAGTAGACATCCTGCACCAACTTTCAAATGTTTCAGTGGCAGCTCTGGTGCACTCAAGTCTGAGAGACCGGATACCAACTTTATCTGTACCCCACGTAAAGTATCATGAATCTGATCTTGCTACATACTAATAATTATAGACTTAGGATACATAGTTTAATGATATTTAAAGGTTGAAATGATACCTAAATAAGAAAACAACAATAACGATGATTTCATTAGAGTTATTTTAAGAGCATA
>VTPC01006919.1:0-11118 GCA_011009095.1 Ignelater luminosus | reverse complement strand
AATTCATGTAAGCTAAGTTCATTTCTTAACACCTTTTTAAAGTTTCTTTTTTCTGCAAAAGACGCTTGTTGATACCTTATTTACAGTTAATGTTAGTACCATTACTTTTTTAACATCCTTCTATGGGGCCAATACTCGTAATTCAAATCAATTCTAATCAACGAATACCTTGACATACGAAAATGAGTATAGCTTAGTATTACAAAGGTTTTAGTGCTGTACCGTTACCAAATGATGGTAACTTGTTCCTTATCTTCTTGAAAATGACACCAGAGAGAAAATAATTTTATTAGACCTTTTGTTCCAAATGACCTTCCATTTTTTCTACCAAAAATGCCTTAAGATTTGTTGAACTTTTTGGAATTGGGTTAATCGATTTCCCGGAACCGTAGAAAGACCAGGATCGGGTACAGACACCAATGACCTTCCAATTAGAAAGTAAGCAGGGATGAGAGGATTGAAGTCATCAGGGTCGGTTGATAAGAAACACAACGGTCGTGAATTTAAAATTGACTACGTGCGTAAGAAGAATATATATCTCTCCAAATGTTAATGAGATGTTACTCGCTACGCACCTTATTTGGTATTTCACAGATTTGACGCTGGCTTCCATAAGCCCCCGAAGTATGGTGCATGCGGGTGAAAGAAATTCTAATTTACTTTCAGATTGGAAGCTTTTTTAGGTATAACTTCAAGGTTCTTTCTCAAAAAACGTGCCCAACTTCTTTAATTCGGCATTTGCACCGACGAACTTCGTCCCGTTATCCGAGTAAATGTCACGTGGTGGGCCTCTGCAAGCGCAAAACCAACGAAATGCTAGCAAGAATTATTCGGTTGACAAATCCGTCACTAATTCTAAGTGAATCGCTTTTGTAGAGCAATATATAAAAACGGAAATGTAGGCCTTAGAAATTCTACATCCGTAAACCCTTTTATTCTTAAGCAGTATTGAACCGGCGTAATCGACGCTCGAACACTTAATTTAATTATGCACCGTTTGACGAGCCAAACGTCTACCTCCAAAGGGCCAAAAAACTTCACGAACTTTAGCTAATAAGAAATGGGGACCACCATGCAGCAACTGTTCATGTCTGCGCAAAAATATTAGCTTGGTCAAACAATATTGGCTGGATAGTATTAGCGGATGCTTTTTTTATAATTATACAAAAAAAATCTGGAGATCCTTTTTATGAAGTATCGCTTGTGGTAGCTGCAAAACCGTCAAATACAACACGAAGGAAAGTAGTTATGAAGGACTTTTTCAGGACCCCATGATGAAGGAGAAAGAAAGATATATCAACTAGTTCAGGGTTAGACGGAGACATACGCCCTAGCAATTGATATTCTCGCATATAATTTCGATAACGCGTCCCTACATTGGGATTGGATTCTAACTTACCTTCTAAATTAAGAAATCGCCCTTTTGCCATTGTAAAAGAATCACCAAATTTGGTAAGTGGTTCCTTTAAAAGAATCGATACGATGAACTTACCGTTCGCGTCACGTCGATGATTTTTCAAGAAATGCTCTTTACATAGATTTTTCTCTGGAGAGCGCCTTTGCTTCAGAGACTTCTTCGATCTCCCAAAATTTGTTAAGCTGCTCAGAGATTTGTAAATTCAGTTTTTTGTCTTTTCTGACCGCTCCTTCAATCCGAATTGCCTAAACATTTCACAAGAATTTAAATACAAAGAGGGCAAGATATGGAAGTTGATACGAACGCTTTAGCGGTAAGGCGCTCTGCATGCGAGTTTTGATTTCTTTGATAGATTGTTTCTGATAATGATGCTTTCTTCTCCATAAAACTAATTAGCTATTCATATCAGAATCATTTTTATTTTCAAACTCGCGCATGGTGGTCGAATCTAGGTTTGAATTAATTAAGTAAATTAAGAACGTATCCCTTTGATCTTCCTCATTGACCAACGAATCTAAAATTCTAATATTTTTCTTCACACTGTCAATTAAGTATCTCAGTTTTGCTGGGGATTCTTTTAAAATGATTTCAATATTAAGTAATACTTTAATATGCTTGTGAACGAGAATACGTGAGATATTGAATCGATTTTTCACACCATCTCAAGCAATCTGATAATTTGAGGAACTGATAGCCAAACTCCTTATAGCTTCTAGGCTTTGCCTGTAAGTAACGCACGCAGGTAATGTAACTTATGTACATCAGTGAGGACCTAATTTTCATGTATGAGATTTATGAATAAATCTCGGAAGTTTAAATATTTTTCCGGGTTTCCATTGAAATTGGGGAGATTTATAGTGAGAAGTTTTACAAAACCTTTGTGAACCGTGCTACTTGACGATTGCGAACCTCCGTTAATACTAACTACGTCATATGTGACCGCAACAGGTCCTGGTACGAAAACCTCATGACAAGAAACAACACAACTGGGTTTTACAGGGAGATTGTCATGAAAGAAGAGCTTTTCTAGAATGTTTTCCGCTTCAGAAATACAGCGACATCATAAATAGGAGGAAGCCACGTGACCACGAAATTTACTGTTGGTTAGGTAACACATCTTGCACTGTTGGCAATTCTGTTGTAATAAAGAATTATGTAGTTTTCCAGTGGCGTAGTATTGGATATATGATGAAACCACTTAGAAACTAAATATTTCAAGATAATTATATATAATTGGAAAATTTAAAAATGACAATATATTGAAGATATTTTTAAAAACAAGAATTAGATAAGGCCCAAACAATGCTGATGTAGCTGTTCAACAAGAGTTTTTTAGTTATTTTTTAAATTTTATTAAATTTAACTCTCCACTATGAAGGATTTTTCATAAAAAGTTAATTATGCAGGTAGGGTAAACGCACCAATACCTGGTCATTTAAAGAATATTTGAAGTTCGAACTCATTTAAATTTAAAACTAAATATTTAATAATGAATTTTTTTGTACACTTATGCATGCATAAATGATATACATACTCAATCATTAAGAGTCATTAAATGTTTAATTTTATATTTAAAAAAATCAATTATCAAAATCGGCACTTTGGCAGCTGTCTTAACACAATCGTGTTCTGGGAATAATTAAAGATTAATAATTGACGTGTAGTTTTTATTTTCCGAAATTGATGTAACATAATACTTAGAACTAGGTATGCTAGATAACAGAACTAAAAATCGCAATTCTTTCAGCTGCCATAATTTATTTATAAAAAAATAATTCATTAGGTAGCAGGTTACTAGAATTTAATTAAAAATAATGGCTTACATTTATCCTAAATTTTACAATTTCATTTAGTTATTTTACATTTTATTGCAATTATGTACAAATTACATAAATGGTTCGATATGGCCACCCTGTTTCTCTAAACATAACCGAACTCTATTTTTGATACTATTGAAAACTGAAACTAAGGTTTCTGGTGATATATTATTAATTTCATTTTGTATGACCTCTTTTAATTCGTCAATATTTTGTGGACGGTGCCTGTAAACATTATTCTTCAAATGCCCAAATAAAAAAAAAATCTAATGGTGTGAGATCGGGAGACCGAGGGGGCCATCGTCCACAACTAATCACTCGGTCATCAAAGAACTCTTCCAAATAACGAAAAGTGGTGCGTGCCGTATGTGCTGATGCACCATCTTGCTGGAAGTAGCCCTCTTGGATTTCATCATCCAATAGTCGTTCGATAAAAGGTGTTAAAATATTATCTCGGTGTCTTTCTCCACCGATTGTGTCATTAAAAAACAATGGACCATAGATCCTGCGTCTTGACATCGCAACCCATACACCAACCTTCTGGGGATGCAAACTTGTTTCTTCATAATTGTGGGGATTCTCTGTGGCCCAGGTTCTGTAATTTTGGCTGTTTATGGTACATAGCCCGACAAATGAAATCATGCTTCATCTGACATAAATGTAATATTTAATATGTCATCGTTGTTCAAGTGTTGCATAAACCACTGACAGTATTAAACACGTAACTGATGATCATGCGGAAACAGTTCTTGTATTACAGACACTTTATAGGGATGCATTCGTAGCTTCTTTTTTAATGCAACTTGGCAACTTCCATTTGAAAGTCCTGCGGAAAAAGCTGTTGATTAGATTATGGTTTAAAATAGTTTAAATTGTTTAATGAATGTAAATATTTCAGAAATAAATAGCAGTGCCAGTTTGTTATTTAAATTTGCTAATAAAACAATTGAATTACTATAAGTGATAAATTTAAAATAATTAATAATTTAAAACACGAATGAAACAAAACATATTATTTGTTTAATGCAAATAGATTCCTACCTGTTTTAGTGGCTAAGCGTTTAATGGATTTATGGAGACTACGATTCATTCGCATCTGCATGTCCTCGAGAACTTCATCAGTTAATACGGTTGGTCTACCAGATGATTTGCCTTTGCAGATGCAATGTTTTTCTTCAAACCGCTTAAGTATATCATGCCTACGACGTACAAATGCATCGTAGTGGACTTGCACTTCAGGAAAAGCTTGTTCAAATTGTTGGATACAAGATTGTAATGAATAGGTCCATGAACCACTTCGATAGTGAGCTATTAAAATAAATTTATTTTGTTCGCTTGTAAAAAGCATCGCAAAAACGTAACCTTATAAACTGAAATAATTATGCAGTTTTAAAATTTATTATCACACTTTGAATGCGTTAAATCTAACTTACCTCGATTAACTCACAAAACACAGATTTAATCTTGAAAAAGACTGATTTTTAAATAGAACAAAATAAAGTGTAGAAAACGCAAAACAGAGACCAAGAAACCACAAAACGTACGCACGCCGATGTAATTTTAGGTTAGAAATATACTCGTGAGGGAGTGTAGCCAACGTTGAAAGGTAAAATTTCGCGCCACTTTTAAATTAGTGGTCACGTGGCTTTCTCCTTTTGATGATGTCCCTGTAGTTTCATAATATTTTTTTTAATTCCGTTATATGCTCTGATTCACTTTCAGAATCCTCACTTGCATTTTCTATTTGTAATTAAGGCCCGGTATTTTCACCCCTCAATAAATTAATTTGCTGGATAAATACCATGGTAATCATTGTTAGTACAATTGTATCCATAGCTACTATGTTTCGGATAAAGTTATTAGGAGGTGAAAAGACCAGGACTTAAGCTGATTAAACGTATCTAATAACGGCTGTATTGTGAGAAGCCTTTTACGTATTTGAATCACATTACAATTTTCAAGAACGCCGTTATTCGTCTCAATTTTAGTTTTAATTCCAAAAAATAATCCTCGAAACGAGTCAAACGAGCCTTGACGGATCGCCTTCGCCCAACTAATGTGTCCCATAATACTTACGAATATGACCGAAATAATTTAAAAAATGAATTGAGATTTGCACAAAAACTAAACGAACACTACAACAGTTCGAAGTAAGCCGGAAATTTTTAAAATCCGACAATGAAAGAAACTGATAAAATTTGCTATTGCGTATAAACTAATTAATTAATTAATTAACTTTTGAGACAAATCACGTAACTATAAAATTCCTGAGGCGTGAGACAACACTGGTTTCTAGCTTGCATGTAATTCTGAATCACTTAAATTGATTGACAGTGCATTGAGAAAATATAAGCGTACTAGGCTCCCTTCGGACTGGAATCGGTACAAAGAACTTCGGAATTTTACGGTATCATCCATTCGTCGTGAAAAAAGGGCTTATCTTAATTCACTCGCGTAAGATGTGGTCTGCCTTATCTAATTTAAATATTCGTTTTTCACAGCAACGTACAGTGCCAAGTAACTTAGCTGACCCTAACTCGATCGGAAATTATTTTAGCTCTTTTGTTCAATCTTCAACTTCCAACTGCGATACACAAATACAGTATTATCAAAATATTCGGCACTTCAGCAACCAAACTTTTAATTTCTCTCTTACCTCAATAGAAGAGGTGCATGAAACTCTGTTTAGTCTTAAATCTAACGCTCTTGGTTCAGATAACATTACGCTCATAATGCTAAAATATTGTAGTCCTTTTATCGATAAATATATTACTCACATCATTAATTGTTGCATTGAGTTCTGTTACTTTTCGTCGGCGTGGAAGGAGGCCATTGGTCTTCCACTACCTAAAGCTTCTAATCCAAGTAGTTACTCTAACTTGAGAATAATTAGCATTTTACCGTGTATCTCTAAAATTTTTGAAAAGATACTAAATAAACAAATATATGCCTTTTCTAACAACAACAATATACTATCCGTATGTCAATCCGGTTTTAGGAAGGGTCTTAGTACTGCTAATTCTCTCGCCACTGTCACGGATGATATTATAAGCGCAACTGATAGGCACATGATAACCGTTCTCGTACTGCTCAGATTTCTCTAAAGCTTTTGATACAATAAGTCATAATCTTCTGTGTGCAAAACTTCAGTACTACGGGTTCGTCAATAATGCAGTCAACTTAATAAATTCCTATTTATCCGACAGGAGTCTGATAATTAAAATTAACGAGCAACTGTCACAATCATATTCATTAACTTCCGGTGTTCCTCAAGGGTCTATTCTAGGGCCTCTGTTATTTATCATATATACCTCTGATATTTTAAATTCCTTGAAGCGTTGTAATGTTCAGGCGTATGCTGATGACACGCAAATATATAAATCATTTAACTTTTCTGATAGAACTCAAGCTTATGAAGACATCAACAGTGATCTTACTCTTATTAAACACCTTTCAATGTAACACAACCTAAAACTTAACACGAGTAAATCAAAACTATTAGTGTTTGGTAACAAAAAAAATATTACAGCACCAGATTTAAATCTCAACATAAATATAGATAACGAACTTTTACCAGTAGTCGACTCTGCAAGAAATCTCGGTATTATATTAGACACTAAACTACGTTTTAGGTTACACGTTACAAAACTATTGCAATAAAGCTATTCCTCGTTAAAATTACTATACGCAAATCGTGATATTTTAAACTCTGCTCAAAAGAAAATGCTTACAGAATCTTTAGTCTTATCGCACTTTAATTACTGCAGTTTTATTTATGGTCTTTGCTTAGAAATGTATGATAGAAATCGCATACAGAAGGTTCAAAACTGGTGTTGTCGATTCATCTGCAATCTACGGAAATATGATCATGTATCTAATAGCATTAGCGAGCTCCAATGGCTGAAAATGGAAAATCGTTGGAAATACCAGTTGGGTTCGTATATACATGCTGTATTAACTTCCATGCAGCCATCTGCTAGCCTTTCTGATAGATTGGTCATTAGGTCTCAAATTCATTCTGCAAACATTCGTAATAAAGGTATGCTCACAATACCGCAGCATTCAACAACCTTGTTTCGCAGAGGATTTACTTATAATGCTGTCTCAGTATATAACTCGATTCCCCCTCACATAAAAAATGTTGGTTTAAATAATTTAAAAGCTTCTTAAAAAATCATTTTTTGAGTCTGCAATAACCACCATGCGTATGTCTAACTACCTAAATCAGAACAAATTAAATCAGAACAAATTAATTTAATCTTTATGTGTTATTTTTACATAGGTGTATACCTATGAAATGAGACTTTTTTTTTCAACTTTAAACGTTTATTAACAAAAAATGGTTATAAATTTAATCTTCAAAATAATAGCCATCGCTAGCGACACATTTTACCCATCTCTCAGGCAATTTGTGAATGCCGCGCCAAAAAAATTGGCCGTCTTTGGCCGCAAACCAATCATCGAGCCATTTTTTGGCTTCTTCGTGAGAATTGAAGCGCTGCTCGGAAAGTGCGTGGCCCATCTATGCAAACAAATGATAATCGGAAGGCGCCAAGTCTGGTGAGTAAGCCGCATGCACCAGCGGTTCCCAATCGTACGTCTCCACCAATTCCCGGGTCGCTCTTGTTCGATGTGGTGGTGCATTGTCATCAAGAAAAATTACTTTGTGACGCCGATCGGCATATTCTGGGCGTTTTCGGTGTATAGCGCTGTTCAAATCGGCCAATTGTCGTTGGTAGCGTGCACCGTCAACTGTTTCACCTGGTTTTAATAGCTCGTACCAAATCATACCATGCTGATCCCAGAAAACACACAGCATTGCCTTGCGGCCGAAGCGATTTGGTTTGGCCGTTGATTTTGGCTTGTGGCCGGGCGGACCATACGATCGTTTACGCTTGGGATTGGAGAAATACACCCGTAACGATTCGATGCAAAAAACACTTCCTTTTGAACCGGGAGAGCAGCATTTCACAAGTGGTTTTTCGGTTCTCTTGCTGCCTTTCAGTCAGTTCATGCGGCACCCATCTTCCGACCTTTAAAATCATGCCCATGTCTTTCAAACGTTTGCAAATGGTTTTTTGGGTCACTCCCAACTGCTCTGCCATCATTTCTTGCGTTTGACCATCATCTTCATTCAACAATGCTTGCAATTCGGTGTCCTCAAACTTTTTCGGTGGCCGGCCACGTTCCTCGTTCTCCACGCTAAAATCACCACTTCGGAATTTTTCAAACCACCTGAAGCACTGTGCTCTGCTTAGAGCATGTCCACCGTAAGCTTCTATAAGCATTTGATGAGCTTGAGAAGCGTTTTTCTTCAATTGATAACAGAAAATCAACGATGTCCGCAAATCGTAGTTTGAAGGCACGAAATTCGACATTTTTAAGAGCGAAAAAAATGCGTTGTTGTATGAAACATCACAAACAATGAATTGAATATTGTTGACAGATGACAGACGAAAAGAATAAGACATTTGGGACAGTTTAAAAATACTCCTAGCAACATCTGTGGTCTAATAGCTGAAAGTCTCATTTCATAGGTATACACCTGGTATATATTTTACGTAGTCTCCTGGTTAAATAGAGTAGTCAGTGGCTAGATTTCGCCAGGAGGCTACAGATATTGTATTTTTCCTTTTATATTGTATTTTTCTTTTTATATTATTTTTAATAAAGGCGATTATTATTATTATTATTATATTATTAAATAGTATTGAAACTCGTTAAATTGTACGTTTGCAAAGAACTGCGAAGATGGATATATACTAAATGGAAATTAAAGGTACATTTACTT
Source organism: Ignelater luminosus (assembly GCA_011009095.1). Lineage (NCBI taxonomy): Eukaryota > Metazoa > Arthropoda > Insecta > Coleoptera > Elateridae > Ignelater > Ignelater luminosus. Next base: position 2,093 of record VTPC01006919.1, on the reverse strand, counting down.
ACTACAATTTATGTTGCTTTAATTAATTTTAAATTGCTAACTCTGTAATAAATTAAATACTACACATAAGTAAGCCTTACACTAGACGATTCTTATTGTAATTAATGATTTAATCATAAGTACTAAGAATTTTGCTTTATCGCGTCTTGTGTATTTAATTTATTAGCAGTATTAGAAGTAGTAGTACTAGTTTTCTGCAACTCTGACAAAACGGAAACAAAAATTAGCAATATTAAATTAGTCTATATTCCTTCTTCAAAAGTAGTTAATTTGTCATGTTTCAAGAACCAATTTTTGAGATTTTCACATTACACGTGCTTAGTTAGAAAAGAAACAACTACTAATGCTAAACTTTTATTCCGTGTTCTTATTAATTTTTTTGAATGATTACATTACACTGTTTTAGAAACCTTGAACTCTTGAACTAACATTTACTTAGCTTGAATAAAATTCAAATTACCTATATCATAAAGAAGTTTAATTGTGATTTTGTGAATTGACGTTTTTCAAAACCATAAAAGCGCTGTAGGAGTTTTGCAAAATCTGAAATAAGCAAGTGTTTTTAGCTGGAAAATTTGAAGTTTGTAAACTACCCAGGTAAAAGTTGATAAACCAACTGTAGTGTACCGGTTTGCAGTTAATGTAACAGGTTTCTGGCTTCTTTACGTAATTAAAATCAAACCTTTCTGAAACCTTACATCTGTTCCAACAAAGTCCATTTCACAAACCGCATTTGCTACCGATTGGCTTTCATTTATAACTTGTTCACCCCAAAAACAGATCAGGATAGTTTGTCCACGACCAAGAAGCAATTCTCCAAATGCAACAAATATGCGACTGTCACTGACTGATATCTGGAAATGGTTAATATACGTAGTTACTATAAAAGAATAATAATGTTTATCGTACCAGTGATAATTTGTAAATTACTAAAGATACGGTAGCCAAAGTACTAATAAACACTACGAGCAATAATCCACTAAATATATTTTCCAATTCTTCAGCTATCTTTATAATTGTTAAATGATATTGACAATTCTTTCAAGGCTCTTTTTTAGATATTCAAATGGTATTAACGAAGTATTGTAGGTGAAGTCTTCAGTTTCTACTATATTTGTTTCCTAAAATTACCATTCGTTCCTAAAGCTCTTTGTAAGCTATAATGAGGCAAACCTTAAGCATTTTCTTGTAGCAGAACTTTACAACATTTCTGATATTATGTTGAAATATTTTGAACTGGCAGCTAATGTGAACTAAAGTTGCTGCTACCAAAAGATCATTTGCACAGAAGTATCCTGCATAACAACTCATGCTTATGACTTGGTAAGCCAAGATAATTTCAAAACTAGGACTGTAGGTTATATTTATAATCTGTAATGTTATTTTAAAATTCGCACTAAATCCGCCCCTGTTTTTCAATTTCGTTCGGATATTTGTTTTCTTGCCGCGCAATATTTAAATTGTTTCATTAAACGAATGTTTGTTATGTTGTTATTTTAAAGAATTAATATTTTTGTGGTCTCGACACCTAGACTACAGTAGACGTGTCTTTCGTTGATTTCCAATATCAAATGCCCAGAATCATTAGTTGCAATATTGCAGTCACACAGTCTCGGGGAAGTCAAATTTAAACTAGCGAATCTACAAGTAAAATTTTCCATTGTCGCATAAAGAGTATTAATGTCTTAATCTGTTAGGGTGTATATCCGACTTTTTAACCCCACTTCCGTAAGTACGAACTGCCTAACAAAAAACGCAGAGGTTAGGCATTACGTTGATAGCTGTTGACTTGAACCAACGTGTGGTAATTTTCGACGTTTACCTCTACATCCCCTAATTGGATTCAAACCAAATTAAGTGAAGCGATCCTCTTAGAAAAAAAAAGAGAGATCGGATTAGAGAAATCGTAATTTCTTCGTGTCAGAGACGCGCAATAGTCGCGGAAGAAAGTGGTTTGTTTGCCAACAGCAATAAATTTCCTTATCGTGGGGAATGTATAACCCAAATATAATTACGCTGGTGTCCTCCAGGAAACAGAAATTGTAGAGGGTAGGAACGTAACCATTTTGGCCCCGTTGGTGTAGCATCTGTGT
>VTPC01006916.1:0-17249 GCA_011009095.1 Ignelater luminosus | reverse complement strand
AGCCATAAATCAAACAGCGTGTAGGGTTGGTTGCCTATAGAATTAAAAAAATACGTCTGGTAATGAAGTTTGTAATCGGAGAGTATACTGGCACCTTAAACAGATTTCTACAACTGCAGTTTTAAATTTAGAATAGTATTTCTGCTAGTTAAAAGGGTTCAGCATCTCCCGTCGCAAAATTCGCTTTCCTTATTTATAGGTACTTCTCCTTTTACAATATCCCAACCTTAATTACTCCTACAAACTCAAGCTTCTCATCTTTTATTAATCTTTAGGCTATTCTAATTTATTAATAACGAATGATCCACCAAATTTCACACCGCGGTTAGCTTTGGAAAAAGTGAGCTACAGGCATTTTCTTGCATAAAGGTAAAGTTAGTAGTTTTCATTAGTTGTATTATGATGATGCGTCATTGTTAGGACGTCACGTACTCGAAGTTTGCAAGTAAGAAAAATAAGCTGCAGTAAGCACAAGAAAGCATTTGATACGATAGCATGCAACACAAGTGAGACGAATATACCTTACTCTACTTTACTCTCCTAAAGAGCAACATAAACTGCAGTTACAAGGAATGTCCATATTCAGTATGACGTGACGTCGTTAATTTTCGCGAGAATGTCTTATGTCGTGAGAGCAACAAAGAATCATCAGTTGAATTTTTCAGTTCAGTTCAAAGATATGCGTAAAATTACTAAATAATGACGTCACTCCAAATAGGTAAAAATCCCAACTATAGTAAATGAAAATTGGAAAATAAGTTCTGTAATCACGAAAACATCCATGATACATAAAGTGTGTTGCCTACCTTCAAAATCAAGCACCTCGTTCATCAAGTCAATGTATGGTGTGATTAGAAAGTCCTAGCATTCCAGTTGCATGAGGTGCGAACTAGTTCTTTAGAACCGTTGTTTTTAAAAGTTCGTTTGCTAACTACCCACCATTTATTTAATCAATTAATGTTTATTGCAAACAAGTATTTTCATGTACATCTGTATCTAACATTAAGTCGAAAACATTTCTGATTTTTTTTATATGATTTGACACTAATTGTAACTTATGAGTTTATGTTATATAGTCACAAGTCGGCAACTATCCACCCTCTTAACAATGTTGAAAGATAGTACTTAGTCATGAATAATTTCGGTTTCGTGGCATCTTCAGTAGCACATTTTGGAACGTTTGCCACATGTTTCATATTTCTATAACATATTATGAACTTAAGTTACCTACAAATGTGTTAACTAATAAAAACGGATATTTTTTCATAAATTAACGATTTTACTTACTCGAAAATGAAGTCACAGCAGTCGTATGTCCATTCTTTTGTGCCCACTCTAATGGAGTCATATGTTCACTATTTTTTCATTTCAAAATCGGCACCTGCAGCTAAAAGTAAGTCTACCACATCAGCATGTCCGTTTATAGCCGCCCAACAAATAAGCGTCTTACATTCGTTGTCGTATGCATTTACGTTTGCTCCAACAGAAAGCAGAGCGTTAATTACAGAAATGTGATTTTTTTGCGCCGCCAATATTAGAGGGATTTTTCCATTTTCATCTTGTGCTTCTAAATTTGCCCCATTTTCCAAAAGACATTCCACAGCCTGCACTTTACCTTTTTTTGCAGCCCAATGCAAAGCTCTCAGGCCTCTAACATCTCTTACTTCAATATTTGCTTTTTTTGTTAAGAACAAATCCATTACTTCTATATTACTATTATATGCTGCAACTACAAGAGCTGTCTTCCCTCTTTTATTTTTTGCTTCAGTATTTGCCCCTTTAAGTATAAGAAATTCTGCTATATCTTCATTGCCATTATCGGCAGCACTAATTAACGGAGTGGTATAGTCTTCGTCCTTTACATTTACAGACACCCCTTTTGATACTAATAATTCTACAACGTTTTTATGTTGATAGTGAGTGGCATACATTAATGCATTGAAGCCATATTTATCAGCCACTTCTAAATCAGTCCCCATTGATAAGAATAAATCTACTAATTCAATATGACCTTTCCACGCTGCATAGTGCAGTAATGTAAGGCGACCGTTATTTTCTTTATCATCAATATTAACATTTGTCTTTGATACAAAACAATTTCACTACATCTTTTCTACCTAGTAATGTTGCAAGTCCTAAAGGCGTTCGCTGAAATTTATTGTACGCTTTTGCGTCTGCCTCTTCAACTAGAAGTAAATCGACAGTATCGACATGCCCATTGTTTGCTGTCCATTGTAAAGCTGTATCACGCAATTTATCCTTTGCTTTAATATCCGCTCCAAAAGATAACATTAAATGTACTAGCGGTATATTACCAGCTTTTGGAGATGATATTAGTAGCGTTTCTTCATTATCTTTTACTTCCAAAATATCCGAATTGGCAAGTTCAGAATTAAAAAATAGTTTTAAACAGCTCTCTTGATTGTAGTGTACGGCATGATGCAATGCAGTGTTTCCAGTATGATCTAGGATATTAAGGTTTGGTTTGTTTTTGAGAAGTTCACTGATAACGTCTTCTTGGTTTTCAGTGCACATTAGTATAGCGTAGTGAAGGGCAGTCATACCATAATTGTCTCTGCTGTCTATAACTATATCTTGAGAACACAGAATTTGTATAGCAAATGTATATCCTTTTATGGTTGCCCAATGCAAAGAAGTTTTCCCACTTGCATCTTTGAGCTGGAATAACATATCTCGATGCTTATCGTCAACTTCATTATAATTCTTTGAAACAGGTCCATGAGGATGGTGAATCCCCCAAGCAGCAATTATGTATAAAAACGATCTATTTCCATCATCTACTTTATTTAACAAGGTTAAATCTTTCAAACGGGCTTATTTGATTACGTTCACTTCCCGATTTATAGCAGCAGTGTGTAGTGGATGGTTTTTTGTAAGTATTCTGTCAAATATATTACGCACCACAATATAATTCTGATCAAAAGCTTTCTGTGCTAAAACTCGCATCGTCTTTTTGTGCCTCGTACTGATATTTTCAGATAGCCATTCTGCGGTTAGGTATTCAGCGAAAGTTTTATGTACAAACGTAACCTTATCTTCATCTTCCAACAACAACAACAACATTTCCGTCTTTTTGCATAAGCTGGAAGGTATTTGGAAGAATCTCTGCTATAATCATGAGTCTTTCATCGATGTTAAGGTCTTTCAGATCCTTTTTTCCAAACATAAGTTTCAATGCATACATAGATCTTAATATTTTATAATTGTGCTGAACATCATCAAAACTGTTACCATATCGGTCACATGCTATTTCAGTCTTTTGTTCTATAAACTTTCGATAAAGATACAATAAATCAAAATTCCCGTTAATAAAATAGAATACTTCCGCTAATAACTTTATTTGAAGTGGAATACCCGTAAACTCTTCGTTTTGTTTTTGTAGACTTTGTTTCGCAGATTCTAATAATTTATCGACAAATATTTTTGTTTGTTTTTCATTTTCAGGCGTTAACACACTGATTGTTTTATGAAAATGTTCGGTTAAGTACATGATTTTATCATTCTTACTAAACGGATTAATTGATATAGATAAAGTATCAAGTATGTCTTCCAACCCTTGTTTCAAAAGTGGTCGGGTAGTTACGTAAATGCAATATTTCGCTTCCTGGATTGTTTTGATTATTTTTTTAACTGTGCTGTGAAACCTAACAGGAACTTAATCGAAACCATCGAGAAGTAGCAGAATCCTCTTAGAATCTAAATAATCAGCAAATATCGATTGGGTTAGGATATCATTACATTTTTGTTTAGTTAGAATCTTATAAGCAAAATGCGTTAGATATTGGCATGGTGATTTACAAAGATCTTCAAAATCTTCTGTTTTGTAAAAGCTAACGTAGTCATACAAATTGATTTTTATAATCCATGCGTTTGTTGGAGCGTGCAAAACTATGTAGTCAAGCAATACAGATTTACCCATACCTGGATTATCACTAATTACCGTCGTTAATAGTTTGTTGTGATGGAGATTTGTCAAAACTTGGTTAACTTTAGAGGCATCAAAATCTGATTTTTTTCTGTACATACTCAAGTTGCTTATATTACCAATTGATCCAATCCATTCTAAATTATCCTTACCGTGTAGAACTAGAAAGTGTACCGTTTTATTCACGTATTGAAATTCTATTGTTTCTATTTTAGTCGTTAAGAAAATTTCATGTTCATCTAAGTAAGTAGAATTCCGCCATAAAGATAAATTTAAATTTTCAAACTTCAACTTGTATTTTTTTCGGAAACCTTCCAAATCGGCACCTGAAGAATATTCTACCACGAAAATCTCGTCGGTAATATTATTAAAGACTGTCGTCGTAATCCAGACTTTCTTTAAAGTTCTTTGTATAAATATTTTGGGTAAGGATTCGTAAGTGTTTCCAACATTGAATTTACCCAATAAAATGTAAATTACGTTTCTGATTGACACACACTCTTGTAGCTTCTCAGGTAAAATATTGAGCAACTTAATGGATACCCTACCTTGAAATTTGACTTCTTTTTTTAAAATATTAATTCTGTTTTCGTGTTTTAAATCCTTCAAGCTTTTGACAAAAGCGGGGTTTTTTAACGATGGTAATTTTTCTAACAGAATTATCACTTTTATATTGCATTCGAGCCGTTTGATTATTTGTAAGACGTCTTCGATTTCATTAATATTAACTTGTAAGATCAGAGGTAGGTGACCATTATTCCATAAATATTTATAAGCCTCGAATGGACGAATTTTTTTAGCCCTTCCTACATTTCTTAAAATCGACTTTTTGATTTCATTTACGTGACGCTTCCACAAATTCATATTTGTTTCATCTTCATAATAGATTTCGATCTCTTTATTGATGTAATCATTCAAGAAACATATCACTATTTCATCCCATTCAATGACTAGTAATGGATAGTCTTGGACTATTACGTTCCATATAGTCCCATTTTCTATATCTAGGTAAGTATTCTGATTGATTTCATACTCTAATTTCTTCATATACGGTGTGAGAAATAATTCGAACAACACGTTATTTATTAGATTCTTAGTAAGTAAATAGTGACCGCCTAGTTCTCCTTTAGACCACTGGGTAATAACGGATATATATTTTTTAATTACGTCACCAAATATTTTTTGGTAATTTTAATGGTTTTATAATCTTCTCCACAACTTTTTCAATTTCTACATCAACTTCGTTTACATGCAATTGTTTTGCAAATAAGAAAAGATTCTCTTCCGTTAAATATTTGATATCATTATCAACCTAGTTTACTATAATTGAATTTAAAAATGTTACCATTTGTATTGATTAAGCGAGATAACATCCATTTAGCATCAGTATCTGAGTTTTTATCGATTTGAATCGAAACATCGTTGGCATTCGTCCCCCTATTAGTATAAATAATAAAAACAGTCTTATCTAAATTATCTTTTACATGATTTATCACCTCAGAATTATTTCGCGAGTTTTTTATATCACGTATGGTATCGTAATATTTTCTTAATACAAAATCTCTTTTTGATTTAAATTCTCCCACTGCTATGTTTTTAACATCAATCTGATGTTTCAGTTGTATTAGATACGTGATACTTTCTCTTCCTTGGATTTCTATAAATAGCACAATATCATCAAAAGCCCCACAATCGTCTACGTTTGCTGCTAACCACATATCTTGCATGATTTTTAATGCTACATAGCGAAGACGTATTAGCGAAGTTATTTTAAATTCGTAATCTCTTCCATAATCTACCGTTCCTGGGCGTATAGAAAAGTTCTGTAAAAGCATTATTTACTTTATTCAACTACATCGCAATAAGTATTATTTGAGTATTACCATCCTGATTAGGATTATACATAGTTGCTAAAGTGACACTACAATATTTGAATAAAGGGTAGACGTATTTGAAAGGGTTCTGACCTGCTCGGCGTAAATATTACTACCTGCCACCTGTAGTAAAAATCGTCATTGTATATTGTTCAATGGTGCGTAAAAAGTCAGTCTCAGATTCCATGAAAAAGACTATAAGAAATAATAAATTGTAAGTAAATAACAAACTAATTATAATATAATAATGTTAAAAAAATAATTTTTTTTCAGGTTAATTTTGTCATACTGAAAACGATATTACTAACCACCGAAACATCTATACTATAATAAATAAACTTTTAATTTCAAATTACCAATAATTTTTTGATCATAAAAGCTAATAATACTAATTTAGTTAATAAACAAATAAGATGATTATCAAAATTACTAATTATTAAAAACACATTTTTAATTACGACTGCGATTTTCGCACCCCACAGATGCACCACTATCTACCTGATAAACCAATAATGTGACTGTTAATAAATTTTATATTAAAATTTTGTTCATTTCTATTTCTAACCTAAATCCAATAAAGGTTACAGTTTTAATAGACAGGTAGAGTGTACTCTTACTTTGAGGTCTTCATGTCAAAAAGAATAAATACCATAATAAACAAATTACATAAATATAATAGAGAAATAATAATAATTACATAAAAAAATTGTAAATTTTTACAAAAGATACTAATACTTAGTATGTTGACCCTGATTCTCTATGCAATCTTGAAGTCGCCGTGGCATGGACCTAACGAGCGATTCGCATAAGTTAGTTCCACGTATAGATTCCCACGTCTGCATAACATTTTGATGTAGAGCTTTGTCGTGTACGAATATTACCATCCGCATTAAATCTTTGAACAGCCATTGCCCACAAATTCTCTATTGGATTTAGAGCGGGTGACCTTGTAGGCCACTCGATCAATCGAATCTCGGGATGATTTTCAAACCATTCACGAACAGCCCTTGCTTTATGAATGGGTGAGTTGTCCTGTACCAAAAGAATTGGCCCATCTGGATAAACTGCTCTTACCGTCGGGAGCAAGACATCTTCCAAAATAGTTATATACTCCTGCGATGAGAATCTTGGACTAACTTGTACTAATTCTCCTGGTCCATGACAACTCATCTATCCCCAATAACCTGCCGTAATGTGCCCGCTTTTATTAGTAGTGTGAACGTGACTAGGGTCATATCGTGTATTATTCGGTCTCCACAACACCTTTAATGCATCGTCAGACGAACAGAAAGTTTTTTCATCCGTGAAAATTACGTTTTGCCAGTCTCTGTTTACATTTTGCAAGCAGAAATCTAGCCTCCTTTGTACCTGAAGAGCTGTCAATAGTGCTTTTTAGCTGGCTTTCGACAGTGAATGCCACTTTCATGTAGTTTTCTTCTGATTGTTTCTTTGCTACAATCTAACTGCAAAGCTTCCTGTATACTGGTTGTAGTTGTAAATGGATTATCTGTAACAGTATTAATAATGGCTTGCCGATCTTCATCGTTTAACACCAGAGGACGTCCAGAACGCGGACGGGTTAGCAATGGTCGGTCTTCTTCGTTCTCTTCTGTGTAACGCTTAATCCAACTATTAACTTGCCGCTTCTATTGTCGATAATGGAACGGCCATGTAGACATAATTCAATTAATGATATTGCAGTAAGTATATAATTGATGTCTGTCGTACAATTACTGTATATGAGTCCAAGAAGTTTTAAAGAACTTATGAAACATATTACTAGAGATATAGTTATAGAGATTTTGACATCAGCAGTGTATGACTTGTTCCCTGTTAGTATGCTAAAAATCTAAAAAAAAAAGATTCTTGGGAAACCCATTTTTTAAAGTTTAAATTTAATTAGGTATGCTTCAAAAGAACAATTTTGACGGCAGATTTAAAAGCTGGCATATGTTAAGGTGGATTGCGACCTTGGGTGACATATTAATCATGACATCTTATTAGTTTATTGTTTTATTTATTAACGTTTTTGCATTTTTTTTTTCTAGAACAATAAGAATACCCAAACAACTTTGTCAACTTTTAAGTACTTTGACAGGTATTATAAGAAAAAAAAAGCACTATATACAGACATTACTGCAATCTATAAAGTGAAACAGCCTTAAAATTGCACACGATTTGAGATGCTAGACTGGAAATGTTCGGAATGAGACTGTAATAATAATAACAAAATAAATACCACAATAAATTGTGGTAAAACTCAGCAAATCATGCCCTCTTAATAGGGTCCTAAGTAACATCACATTATAACATCAAAATTTAAATTTGAAAGCTGTATGAACGATTAGTAAAAGGATGTAAACATGATACAATATTTTAAGAGAATATAAAGGATCCAAAGTTTCACGTCTCTAGTAATCTGATTCAAACCAACACTTTTTCCTCTAAACTTTTTGGACTATCTCGTCGAACTAAAGCCCTGGTCACATTGTCAAATACCTTGATCAAATTTGACTATCAGTCTAGAACGATTACGTCAAAACTGGCAAACTCAAGTTTGTATTAAACTGGGTAGTCACACTATAAATAAAATAGTTTGGTCAAACTGTGAAGTTAGGTAGCCGTATTTGCGTTGGTATTTACAAAAATACTGCGTGTTTTTTAAATTTTGAGAAGTTAGAATATTAAATTAATTTATTATTTGTTTTACATTTTGTTGTTTTCTTATTCCTTATTTACTCCTGACCACAAAAAACTGTAATAATTATATTTTTACTGTAAATAATTTTTAGAATAATAATTAGTTTATTTTTTAATGATATATTCATTTTAATATCTGTATACAAACACCAGGCGAGTTGGTATTATTTTGTAAAGATGAACAAAAAAAAGCGGTAATAGCCGTTTCAACATTATAGGATTAGCATTGAAGCAGAATGAAAATAAACGAAAAGCAAAACAAATACGAATAACAGCGAATAACCTGCGATAACCTTCTTGGCTTCGCGCCTGCTTCACTATTTTCAAATTTAGCCAATCACGTAAGCCATCGTATCAAACTGACTGATGAATTTAGAAAAGCCTCTAAAACTTAGAAAATTTGACCAAACTAAAGGTATGACATCATTGTTTCAGACTGATAGTCAAGTTTGATCAAACTGACTGATAGTGTGACATAGGCTTAATTAAGAAATCTTGCAAATTCTGAAACAGCAGTTTTGTGAGTCAGCTTCTTTTTGTATTTAGTAGTTTACATAGAGTAATAATACTTAAATTTTATGAAATAATGAAAAAAAACTGTTTCTATTGAACTGTGGAAATGAAGCCACTTCCTAGAATTACAATCATGCTAGGATGAATCTTTACTAGATTCTACAAAGCATTTACAAGTTTCTATAGTTAGATCGCGATAGTCAAAAATGAAAATATTTCTGTAAGTAACTTACCGATAATCCTACTATATGGGCTATTTCATCTTTTGAGGTACCATGTTCCCACATGGTTACTAATTTTGTTCTATTTTCTATCGTCGATTCCCTTTGACCAGGTAATCGTGGCATATTGAGATAATATGTTACAGTAAACTATTATAACAATCAAACGTATCGGGAAATCGAAAAAATTTATCGTTTAGATTAAGATTATCTAAGAATAAAACTGAATGAACAAAATGATGTCTTAAACACGACTAAATACGTTCATGACCAATTTTTTCTTTAAATTTCCCGTTAGTTGACGAACAAAAAGGCATATTCTCCGTTGCAAGTGTTAATGCCATTAATTGTGTTTCAAGAAAATTGGGTACTGACAAAAGCTCCAGATGTTTGCATTACTCACCTTACTAACAAAGGGTCTAAACCCTTCTTGAGAGGAACAATTTATGTTTTTCTGCGGCTTTTTCGATCTTTTACTTCGTTAAACGGAATTTTAATTTGTAGAATGACGAGCTAGATTATCTAAGTGGCAGAATCCCGCTACAAAGTTCGTTAAATAGAGAATTTTGTTGAACGGACGTTCGTTATGTGGAAGTTTCACTGTAGTTATGAAATCGATATTAATAAGTTTAATTTAAGTAAATTTTTTCTCTGTTGATAAATTACAATTAAAGTTTATAATATTGATAATCAATGATAATAATTATAATGATAATACTAAAAATTAAATTGTCTTGTTTTATTCGACATCTATTACGGAACTAATTAATTTGACTGTAGATTAAAAAACAATATTAGATTAATAATTAAATTAAACAGGACAGCTTAAGCTAGCAGCTACATATTTAAGAAATACCACATAATAGGGTATATTATTGGTTCTACAACCTTAAATATTTAGATACCTAAATCAACTATTTTGCCTAGAAAGTCGGTAACGTAATGCAAAAAACTGCATTCCATGGATAATTGCAGTTCTACCCCTTTATTATTCCCAAACCTAACATCTAATTGTCTCTACAACACGACGGTAAAATGATAACGTAAATACATTATTATAGTTACTTTCTTTAATCACTTGCTTGTTTTAACAAAGAATAAAATATTTTATTAATAAGCGTAGCCAACAATAATTGACGACTCGTCGTTGTTAATTACAACTTCAATAAGGGAGTTTAAAAAAGATAACTTCAAGTGACTGTAAATGCCATTTATCAAAAAAATTAACTATAATAATTAACAATGATTATGAATATGTATTTTATCCAGATTAATATATTTGAATTTTATAAATACTAGTTTGACGCTTTTGTAGGAAGACATATTTCTTGAATTATACCTGCAAATTTCCAAGTAAAATAGAAGAATGTCTTTAAAGTAAAATGTTCACGCATCGATGCTTTCATTTCCTTACCTGTTTTAATTTATTGATTTTACCTGTATAGGGATTTTAGAAACGTATTTCTCAACTTGTTGCGAAAACGTAAAATAAGTTGTCTATCCTACAAAAGCTGGGACATTACTTTTGTGGATGACTGCACTTAAAGGGGCCCTTTTTAAGCCGTGTAGATGCTTGCTCTGCACCGGGGTCGGTCGACTTCACGCCTCATTGAGTTGCCGCTTAAGTGTAGGGATATAGGACCATATACAAACAAAGCCCCCTTTACAAAAAAGGTTGCATGCATTAATTTCTTACCAAGTAGACACGTCACTGAAAAACTTACAGGAGTGCGAAGGATTTACCAGCGCCGTCCCTCGTCGCGTCTAGAAGATCGTATCCTGGTGTTGTTGGCCGTCATCTTCAGTGCACCGCCTGGATCATGGTGACCTGTAACAAGCACTTATCGTGCTGTGATGCCATCCAACTGACGCGTTGGACGACCAGGTGTTACCACCGTCATAGCACGCAACTCCCCGGAGACCGCTCCTCCTGTGGGATAACAGTGCTGGCACATACAGGGGTTCGAGCGCCCCTGTGGTCGCTGCCCGGGCGGTACCCAGCCCAGACCACTGGCAGGACTCACCTGTCCTCCAGGTCGAGGTAGACTACACGATCCCGCCCAATCGTGTATCTCCAAGCAGATAGCTAGCTATGCGGTTAATTTTAGCGATTGTGCTAGTGCTTTATCTACACTAATAACAACCCTTCAAACAACGAGCGCCCCCCATTCACTCTGGGGGACAGCGATACCAATTAGCGGCAATTACACACTGTAACGCCTTATCAACAACAACAACATCAATAACAACAATAATAATTAAACCAAAATAGCATATTCATTTGCATTAAATGGTTCCCACAAAAAACACATATAAAGGCAACTTTTACACTACGAATTCGCGTGAGGCCTCTTGCATTCGACGCACACCGACCCCGCACTACGACTAACTTTTTTCCCTATTAGATTTATAAGATTCGGGGTTAGTTTATTTTTTTGTGCTTGCTTGTTGCAGCTGTGTGGGTGTGACCCCTTGGGATAAAGGAAACTCATGCAGTTTAGTAATTTATTACTTCGAGAATATCATTTTATATTTGACAAAGGCATATCAAATTCTCAACTTACATATTACATCAGGGAAGGCGTACGTGGAGTCCACACATCCTTTAAATTTTTATTACTATTATTATTTATAGTTCTTTGAAACAATTCAATTCAATACAATAATCATCATCATTCATTCAAATATAATATTCATCAATTGCCCTCTGTGTATGGATGTATCTGCAGTTGGTCCAGCGGATCTTTTGAACACACATCACAAATTGTATCAGTGCATAGTACTGAGATGACAAATAGTTTTCGTTTTCTATCCTTTATTATTCCACTATGTATAGTAAGAATATATGTATTACTTGTCCGTATTTACTACACACGCTTAATGACGTGTGTTCAATGATCGGCTGGACCAACAGTATCTGTCTATTCGGAAACTCGAGTACGTAACCATGTATACTATTATTTAAATTTACTCGAAAATCAGATTACCATGTTTGAACTGCACTCGCAAACAAAGCTAACACGATTTTTTACCACATTTGAAAACTCAAGTTACTTTATATTGAAAAACAATGCGTTTAATAGTTATTTTTGTTTTAAGTGCGGCAAACCAATGTTTTTTGTAGCGCATGAGATGGCATTCGAATGCGCCAAAAAATCACTGATTTCGCTCACGAAATACAAACAACATTTTTTCTACAACCTTCAAACATTATTATATGAATTTTTGAAGTAAATTATACAAAACAACTGTGCAATGAAAATGCAAAATAATAAAGTATTATTTTGCAAAAATAAGCAGAGTTACCTAATGTGTCATTTTTGTTTTTTTTTTCTCGCACATGTGCGTGAAATATTTTTTGCGCACATGGGCGTAAAATATATATTTTACTCCCATGTGGAAAAATGATAGGTTTCCCGTATCCTTGGCGATATATAAATGTAACCTTTTTTTGACGGTTGTAAAAAAATTAAATTTAATCTAATCGATAATAACATAGGGTAATTGCAGTGGAATTACCTGCGCTTGCCTGTAATAGCTATTTTGTAATAAGTATTGTAATGGTAATGTTTTACGCACTAGACGTATGCGTAAGACCCATTTTGCACGTATTGCAAGTAAAATTTTTTCTACAATCGCAGCAAAATTTAAAAATAAATATTTCAAGTGACAGTTCTGAAAACTATTTTAAAATTGACACCATTGACACTTTCAGTTGACAATATTTAGATTTATTGATACAATTTCTAGTAAGCTGGTAACAAATGAAGCATGTTGGTTGTCTGGTAATTGTTTACACATAAAAAAATAATTTGGTGCTGAACTGCTGATGCAGTGTTGTGTTATCAAACCGAAGAAATTAACAAAAAATATATAAAATTTTATATACAGTGTCCGCCAAAAAGTCTACACCATAGGGGAAACATTTTTGTTTAATGACTTATGAAAAATGTCAAAGTTGACAGGTGTAATGGAGACCACATGATTACTTTTGATTAGGTCATTTTTGGTTCTGGAGTAAGCAAAACCTGCTGCTGGAAACAGATTTTCTATGTCATTCAATAAAAAAACTACGAGGCCGTTCTGGGACTTTTTATAGACCCTGTATAATAATCGCTGCATGTGAAGGAAGTTCAAACTATCTCATTTACAAGTGCTTTCCATTTGGCGCTGGGAACTGTACAAAACAGTTTAGAACTGTACTTTTACGTATAAACATGTATTCCATTTGAATATTTAAACTGTACCATTTATGTTCCCCCCTTACCGCTACTGTCACTACCTAATTTTCGATACGTTCCGTACCTAAACCGCCTAAACTTAGAAGTGGGAGATATTTAGTTGATTTGTGAGGTTAAATTTCTTATTTGGCGTGACACGCGTGTATTTGATGTGTCATAAATCTATCAGTCTCTAATAATACGTCTGAGGGTGAATGTTTCTTTCTTGTACCATTGTAAAAGTTACTTAAATTAGTATTTATGCCTTTTCTAGGGTTTTTAATCTTCTTTAAAGCAAGTTGTTTAGCATTTCTCGGCACTTTCTTCTTACTTTCTCTTATTTATATTTGTTTCTATGTATGTAGGTACCATAAATAAGAATTTTAACGGATTTGTTCACACAAACTAGTCACAAAACATGCCACTTTTAAAAAGAAATTAAATAAATCCTTAAATTGTGTTTACTTAAGCATTACTATAAGTCCAGGGTTGCAAAGTTTTACCCTGGTTAGTTTTGTTGAGAACAAAGATGACGTTTCTGAATGGTCTTTAGTATCTGGCCAGGAGTAACAAGCGCTTGTTCTGCAATAAAAAGGTTTCTCGAAGGAAAATCAAATGTTGATTTTAAATATTATTCTAGTTTCAACAAATAACAGACCCATTGTGTAACGATAAAAAACAATCTAAAATTACTGACTTTTTTGTAGAAGCAATTTGAATTTGATTTATGGATATTGTAATTAAATTAGATTTAATAATTGTTTCAATAAATAATTGATACAGTATGCTTACTTGTATTTTACTTAAAGCTGTGATAATAAGTAACGCTGAAAGTTTTATAGTGTAAATCTCAAACGATGTGCAATATGAATTTGTCTTGCACAATTCTGACAATCCTAAAGTCGGTTAATGGAATATACCGGTTATTGGAATAATTCTCCTTTGTCCAAACGCTATTACAATAAGTGGGTTTTACTGTAGTATGAGAAAGTGATTGTAATTTGCAAGAAAGTAGGAAAAGTGACTACATTCATAGGTTAATGATAAAAAATGATTAACTTTTTAAAAAAATGATTAAAGAAAGTAAAAAAGTGACTGTGAACCCTGCGAATACCACTATTGTATTCATTATTATCCAAATATACTCTATTGATACACTCAACATATTATTTCATAACACAATCAGAAATAATGCATTTCATATCAATACAGTATATTCGATAATACCGAATACACTCCTGATATTACTACTGATTATGTCTATAAGGTACGGAAAGAAAGTAAATAGATAAACCAACAATTAAGTCTTCATGAAAAAAATTTTTATTTCATTTATAATTTTTTTATAACTTATTTTTACATTAAATATACAAAAGAAAACAAAATTAATAAAGGGCACCAGGACCTTTTTTTTTTAATAATTCTTAATTTTTGTTTTACGCTTTGCTACAGCTTCTAGATCGTCAAAATGTTAACTTTTTTAGAACAGTATTTAATCCTATTCACGAGCTTATTACGTGTAAAAATGGGTTTAGTGACCCTGTGAAATGACGTAGCATAAAATAATAACGGTATGCTTTAAGAAACGACTAACTCTCTTTTGTCGGAGCTGATCCTAAGACTAACCAACTATTCCGGTCGGAGATATGCTTAGTAGGGTTCTCCTGCGATAGCTGCTTATTTGTACAAAACTTACTGATGGTTTGCTGATTTTCAGTCTGCACGGCCGGAGTCCCACCGCAGCCTTCTCCCACGAACCTTATGCTTCCTGAAACAAATCTTACCACGCGTGTTGCCACAAACAAACAACAATTAAATGTAAAACAAAGCATACATTAACACACGTTGTAATTAACACAAATATATACACAAAGCAACAATGAATAAAGAGAACAGAAAAACATAAGTCCAGGTTACAATCGAGATTGTACATAAATACACAAATATAAAGAGATATTTGGTAAATTATTGTGAACAAAGTATGTGCCTTATAAATTCAAGTAAGTCAATGAACTAGTGACCTATATTCCGAGAGTTATAATAATAACAATAACAGAAATACTAAATGTAAAACTTTTAAACTAAAGAATTTAGATAATAAACTGTAACCATTAATAAAATTCAATGTTTATGTATAAAACCAACTATTGTTACAAAATTACAAAGGTAATGTAACGAAAACAATTGCAACAAGCATTAGCTTTTGCTAATATAAACAACGTTAAATTTATGAATATCAGCAGCTTGAGAAGCGAACAGCTGTTTGAAGAAGGGTCGGCAATCTGATTCAATAATTACATTAAAACAACCTTTAATTCGGTTACAATACAAGCTTTCTTAACAATATTTATTCATAACAAGCTTTGCATGAACGTACTCTAATTTATTACTTTAGCATTTATAACTGATACAAACGTTAATAAACCCTTTTTAGGTTTGCGATAAAGAAAAGGTAATTCACTTTTCCAAAAGTGTTACTATCAACGCAACAAATAATCTCTTTAACAACATTTACACTTAGTTACTTAAAGATTAAATAATAATTACAGAATAAAGCGAACTTACAGCTAGCATTTGTAATGCGGCCTTGGGCGGTATAAATAAATCCAAATAATCGCGAATGGACGCAAAATACTAGTACGAACTTATCGAGGGAGCTTAGATGCACTTTCACTATTTACACCAGCGGCTATGCCGACTTTGGCGCACGCTCACTGAATCGTCGTGGATTGCCAAAACTGGGTCAACCAGCTGTCGGGGATTCCCAAGGATATAGATATTGTGATGATATTCAAAAATCTAAAGCGATGCCCAAATAAGAAAAAGTTATAATGACAATGATCTTCACAAAATTCAATTTTAAAGAATCAAACAATTAAACTGAACATTTTAAATATTTGGAAATGTATTATATAGTATATAAGTTACGATTTGTAAATAAGTTAAGAAAATGAACATTCTAGATTAGTTAAATGATAGTTGTTTATTGATAAAAATTGATAAGGAGTTTATGTAAAAAAAACAGTAAAATTTGTTGATAAGTTGTTGATAAAAAAAAATTTGAGAAATTTTTTTGAATTGAAATTTGTTTATAAGAGTTTTTTTTGATAGTAGAATTGTATATTGAGTTAAAGTTATTGTCATTAATAAAAATTTTGAAGAATTGAATTCGAATTTATAGAAGTTATTTAAAAGAAATAAAGAAGTAGCAGTGAATGGAAAAAAGAATAAGTTGGTTATCCGAGCAGGGTAACAAGAAATAAAGAGTCAGAAAGTTAATGTGAATGTTAATTATTTTAGACAATTTGTGATCTTAGAAGAAAAATTAAAATAAAAAGAAAAACTGTATTATATGCCAAGACTATAAACTTTAATACAAATAACAATATTATTTTATGTCAATAGTCACTATCAGTTTCTAGTTCTATTTTCTTCATGGACATACAAACAAATTCGGTCCTGAAAGAAACATTTCACAATAATAAAATGATCTAACATATTTAAAGAATTAATATTTAATTTACTTACCTTCTAATACATTTTTATTGTGTGGAGGAATGATGGAATCTTTGATATATGTTGTCCAAATGTCTTTGGTGCAGACTTTAAGCAACCAGTGGACCAAACAGTGACGTATTGAAGAAGGTGAAGTCGTCATTAACAGAGAGAGATCGATTCGGCAAACGACGTATTGAAGCAAGGAAGTCTGTGGAAAAAGGAACAGGAAGTGTCAAAGTTACCGGGTTGTGGTGAAGTGAAGGTAAAAGAGAATAAA
>VTPC01006914.1:0-10409 GCA_011009095.1 Ignelater luminosus | reverse complement strand
ATAGTTTGAGTAGTCTAGTAATTTATTATTAAACTTTTACGTAGTCTAATTTAAAGTGCGTTTGTGGACATCTTGCTCAAAAGTGCTTCTATGTAGACTTTGTGATTTGCAAATTATTATTTATGATGGACCTCAGAAATTATTTGAAAAATTGCGTTTAGATACTCAATAATCATCATCCAGTGCCAATATCGGCTGACGTAATACATAAACCTACCAGTTCTATTTTTTCGGACCATAAGCTCTAGTTCCTTTGCTTTTGATCTTATGCCTATGCTCTAATGCTGTAATAATAGTTTAATTTTATTAAATCTAATACTCGAATGAAATAAGAAAAGTTTTCATCTATGCTTACAAATAAAACCAATATCCATATCAATAAATGAATTTTTGCCAAATGATTTCTTATCTTTGAAATGATTTTCTTAGCTTTTTCCTATAGTACCAATAAAATTTATTTTTAAAACAATTTTGGCTTGCTTCATTATATCTACATTGAAGGAAATAATTCATAAGTCTAAAATCAAAACCAAAACAGACAGAGCTCGGGGCTCAAAAAATATAACAAACTATATTACAATCTTAGCCGATTTTTTCTGTTTTTTCAACCTTTGTCCCCCCCTGAAAGAAATACCATGAGACTTAGGATAAATTCTATTTAATTCTGCGATATTTACTTCAATTTTACATCGTTAGTACACCACCACTTAGAAACGCCGCATTACAATCTCGGTAAGCGGTATAAAGATTGAGAATAGAATTCCTCTCTTAGTTTTTGCAAAAATAATCAAAGAAATAAAAGATGAAATGTTTTTCTTTAAGCAAAAATAATATATTTGGAAAGTAATCTCAAGATCTTTAAATATCAATCTGTAAATATTCTTAGGGTTATTTTCTACGAAACTTTTTAACTGATTGGTGATCACTGTGTAGTAGCTATAGTCGGCAAGAAGCATTTTGTGATTTATGGTTTGTGTAAACAGAGAGACAGTAATTTCGTAACACTAGGGGTTAACAAATGATTCTTATTTCGAAACACGGCAGCAACGGAGGAAGTCGAAATTTAATTATTAAATTCTTAAAATACTGCATTTTTGCTACATAATCTTATACAATCTTGGGTTTAGAAAGAAATAATCTTACAAGTTTATTAATTCAATCTTTACTAAAATTCTAGTTGACAAAGCTTTGAAATGCGAATAATTCAAGTTCTTACCCAAAGAAAATGCGAATCTTGAGTAAAATAGCTAATAATAGAATTTGACTATCAAAAATGTCTATTTATTTAATTATTATTATTAATAGTAAATGTGAAAATGGCGAAAGTGAAATTTACTGCTTTAGAGTTTCAGCAACTAATACTTACCAAGAAACTTAGATTAACGTTCTCAAAGAACTTAAAACGTTTTTCATCGACTATATAAAAACAATCTCTAATTTAGTTATAATGTAGACTTGTGTTATGCTGAATTAATATCAAATCGAATTCACTAAGTCTCTACGCTAAAATTTAATTCTATATAAAAACGGAAAAGCATTCGCTATATATGTATCAGAATCTAACAAACATATTTTCAGGAAAAAAAATCGACATTTCAAGTCAATTCAAGTGCAACAAATTTATTTGAATTCTTTCCGTTTCGTTGCAGACAAATATTATACCGGAAACGTGACGTTTCCACCAATATATATCAGTTGGCTATGAATATTACATATGTAGCTTTTTCATTTCGATTTACTAGTCAGTTGCTTGCTGTCAACTGCTTTGTTGTTGAAAAATTTCAAATTGCGATTAAAATGATTTACAAAAAGGCAACAATTTTCAATTCAATCAAAGCCACATTTATCAACGAAAAGTATTAGATGACGAGACAGCAGTTTTTGATTGATGAAATTGCTTTTCTTCAAAGTCTTGAACACCTGTCACGGTAGAGAAGTCAACTTTTTTAAAATTGAGGATTCCAAAATAATAAAATTTCAATCCATGTATCCGAGTGTCAGTTATAACTTATAAGTATCAAATCAATAGAATTTGGAACAGTTAGGTCTCAAATCACAATAACATCTTAAAATAACATTTTCTAGAACTTAAGTATACGATAGATATTATTGACAATATTTTTCTGTGTTAAAGTACATAGACGTATAAGATGCAGTGAAGAGTTAATGGTAATCAGTAATCAAACAAGTAAATCTGCAAATTATTGATAGCATACTGATGAAATCAACTTGATAGTAAAATAAGAAAATTTGATCGATAAACACGTCAAACTTTAGTAGACAGCATTTTGATAAATAAATATAGGACTAGCCCTATTTCTTTAGAATAATAAATTGCACTACTCTCTGTATTGAATTGGTGGTACAGTTCACTAAAAAAAAATAAAACAATTCAAGATGCTGAATCCTGACGAGAAGGTAGCTTTCTGGAATTATTTTAACTAATAATTTAAATTTTCAAACGGATGTGCAGGTTGTTAAGTTCCTCTGGTATAATAATTTTTGTGTTGGAAACCTCAAGGCCTACTATAGTTAAATCTTAATTTTGTGTTTTCTTGTACTTTCTCTTCTTTAAACATAGTCATATTGTACATGGTTAATAAGCTCTTTTTATGACGATTTTAAAAATGTAAAAATCCAATATGGCGCCCATAAGAAAAACAAAAGTTGGATACGAATACGTGAAATCTAGAAGGTCTAGCACTTTCTTGAAGTCGTTTTTGAAATCCTCATCAGTCCCTATTTAGTTTATGAAAATATTGTACATTTATCTCTAATAACAAATAAATAAATCAGGATTTTAGAAAATGCACTTTTTCAGTTTTCACCCTGTACCTTTGAAACGGGGCAGATATTAATTAATATAACCATGGATTATTCATTGGCATATAAATATAAAACTTTTCCCCCATTTAACTAACCTTGTATCTATTACCGTTTCCAATATCCCCATGTAGGTTATTTTAAACTGGACACACTGTATAAAAACAGGCCAAGAATTCTTGAAGAGCTTAAAAGAAACATAGTGGAAATTCACAAAATACCGGGGTAGCTCTTGAATAAGATCATGCATAATGTTGTAAAGCGTTTAGAAAGTTCCAGAATGATAGACATTTGATTCCCGCTTGTTAGTAAGCTTTCGGTCAATTGAAGTGTTATTTTAAAGTCCAACTAAATTAAGCAAAAAAAAGGAAAGAATAAAGTAATAACCACTTTTCAAAAGAAGACAAATTTCCTAATTTTTTCTCCCCCAAGAAAAGCGTTGGTGGTAGTTGGCCGTGTGTGGTTATGTTTCTAAGAATTATTAAAATCTATCTAGTTTCCAAGATCCAGAAGACGTGTTGATTTGTCTTATTACTTTCGTGTGGCCTTTCTCTCTCCTTACTGGGTCGCCAATGGAATATTTCCGATTTGAAAAATAGTTCAGTAGTTTACGAGATGTGGAAAAAAGCTTAAGACCAAAAACATTTTTTATTCTTTGGCGCCTTTGTTCTCCACTCCGAAGTAACGAGAGGTGATGTGAGATAGCAGATGTAAACAAAGAATTCGGATCTTCAACGGTTACGCATTTTAATAACTAAGCTTTCCTGAACATAAACTTTTGCCCAATTTGTTCAAATTCACTTTTTCTAAGTTTAATTGTAATATCTAAATAGACTTAGGCATGAATTTCCTATACAGGCATACCCGGTTGCGTAACGAATGTGCAAGATTGCATTTATCTGTACAATATTGTAAGCTCGGAGTATAAAATCATTGTGAATATGAAATAAAAATCCATAGATATAGGGACCCTCAAGCATTGTTTTTTTCTGGCTAAGATTGAGTTAGACGCTGTAAGCATGGGTATGGTAAGATAGGCATTTTGGAAAGGCATCCAAATGCTATTCAGTATGCAGTACCTTACACGACACTTCTTTTTGTTAAAAGTTTCGCAACGAAAGGGTGACAAACACTTTTGTAGCAAGAGAACCAGAAAAGATAAGAAAATGAAATTTTACCTATACCCTTAGGAGGTTATACGGATAGAATTCTTGTAAAAAATCAAAAAGCTTCATACGTTTCGCTTTTGTTTTATCTCCAACCTTAGCAAGATTGAAAATTGAACATCAAGATGAGAGTTTTAAAACTGTCTATAGTACAGGGCATGAAATAATAAATACAGGAGCATTCCAAGCTATCTTCATTTCTTTCTCGAAAGAAATCTGACATAACGCTTTTTTATAGCATTGTAATTTATGGTAATTTATTCAGTAGATGGCCTAATCAATTGTCCACAAAACATACTTTGTTATTCTGAAAATGCTCTATGTCAAAATATCGAAACCAATGAAATTATTTCAATCTAATATAGGTTTCAATAAGAAAATCCCTCAATATAAGATTTTTTAGTTAAAGTTTCAGTAGTCAACATCTAAATAAAGAAATGCGGTTCAAACCTAGAAGTAATAAGAAAACCTCGACTAGACAACATGGAGTTAGTTTTCTTTTAAATATCTACAAAAATACCGATTGTTAATAATGCTTTGAATGCAGCAAATTGTAAAACCGTAGTAAAGGTACCACAAGGTGTAATGAATGTAAATAATATGAATATTAAATTTTGAACGGTACTAAGTAGTAACAACGTGAATTTTCTTAATGATAATAATTAATGAGAAGATAACTGACGGAGGATGAATTTCAAATCTACAATTCCTATAAAATATTCAAGAAAGATAGACAGAACACAATTTACAAAATTATTTAAATTTATGTATCATACTGAGTTTTATTATAATTACTCAACTAAAATTTAGAGTAGAGCGAACTATTTTACGAGAAGTTAACTTGCTTTATAATAGGAAGATCACGCATACACTAGTTATTCAACGGGGGATTTACAATAAACTACATCCTTCAGCCTTGGAAAGCTCTAACAATGATTATACCTTAAGAGGATATGACGATATTAAAAGGTAACTAGATAATAGCAAACAGAAAAAATGAAATTTAAAACCTAACTATGTAATCATAACTTTTAATAATGCCCGAGAAAAAAATAAAACTGGAATTGAAATTGAAATATTTCTGTTTATATAAATAATAAACCAGATAAACTAACAAAACAAAATAGTGGAAAAATATGAGAATTCAAATAAATTCCTCCCTCCAAAAAAATATTTTTTTATAAAGCAGGATCAGTAAGTATAAATATGAGTGTGCGGAGGCTTTTTGTAGATTATGCCTACAAAGTTTTTGTTATACTTTCAACGAAAAGCTTAGTTTTAAGAGAAGACCAATATTTTTTTCATTTCTTTTTTTGATGTAAGTTTAATTATTCAACGAAAGTTATTTTTGCTTTAAAGATACTACTATTTTGCTTTTAAAAACATTAATCTACATTTCAGATTAAAATATTTGACATTTGTTTAAAATGTTCTTTTAAGAACTTTATAAAATGTGGATTTACAGAAAGAAAGTCGAAATAAACAAATACGAGAATCACACCGCTTAAATATTAAAACTCATCATAAGTTCAGTAAAAGAGAATTCTTAATATAATTCTCTTCTTCTTATTAATTCTTCTATAATATAGTCTTGTTTACAAGCAACACTGTAATTTTAAGTTTTCTCAAAATGATAAAAATTACAAGGATTAAAAAAATATATTTTAGTAGGTACCAAAAATTAAACTCAAGACTGCCATATTATTTTAAGCACTCTAATGTAAAAATTAATAAATAACATAAGCAACTAAAATAAATATAAGGATTTATGAAAAGCCTATTAAGAAAGGTTAGTAGTAGATTAAACTGAAAATGTTATCGGTAGGTCAGTAAATTTTAATTATAATAATAAATTATGTTTATAGAAACTGTCGCACTTAAATAATTTTTTGGAAATACCTAAAAGCTTTTTTAAAATATGTAGAAATATTAGTTACAAATTTTTATATTTCACTTTATCACATGATTTGTTTTAATTAATATACGTTTAAAGATTTTTAATGATATTTGTAAAAATTATTTTAATTTTCCTCGTCACTTTTAATTAGTTTTTAAATTTCCATCCCCAAAAGGTTTCATTGTACAGTTTTTGTCTGACGATATAGCACTTTTAATTAGACCACGGACTCATATTTTGCTTTTTTGTCGTTTTAGTAAAACAATCGTACAGTCCAACAAGATTAATGTTTGTTTTCTAAAAAGACGTTTTTCATAAAAGTTTTTTCAACAAACAAAACAGTCAGTCCTAAACAATAATTTAAAACAAATATTTTTGGAACAAAAGTGCTAATCCTCTAAGGACAAGCATTCTCTAGCTTGTAGAGAAAGGAAATATATTCCTGAAAATCCTTATAACTTCGTTTCGGAATTCCCGTTGAGATTTACTAGAGTAATTTATTCCGTGGTTGTTTGATCAGAGAAGATTTGAAATATAAATTCGTGCGGATTTGTATTTGGATAGAATTAAAAAAACGAGATCTACTTTATTATTCATTATTTTTACCTTTAAAATATTTCATTGTTTCCAAAAAACTAAGCAAATTTATTTAAAAAAGTCTTCTTGGGCGCGGAACAAGATTTTTCCGAAATAGACGCAAAAGTACACTC
Source organism: Ignelater luminosus (assembly GCA_011009095.1). Lineage (NCBI taxonomy): Eukaryota > Metazoa > Arthropoda > Insecta > Coleoptera > Elateridae > Ignelater > Ignelater luminosus. The sequence goes on along the minus strand of VTPC01006914.1, from coordinate 3,813 downwards.
TAGCTTTTAAAAAGTTTTTGTCACCATATATCCTTATCTTCTCCTAGCATTACTCTCGAGAAAACAGGAAATTATAGCGAGCGCAATAATAAAAGCGCGAAAAGAAACATTAAACCGCACACAAAAGCTTTCAAACTTATTAAAGCACTAAAAGTTGTTGTAATTTCCCAAACAAGGGAACACTGACAAAAAATATAAAAGACTAAGATAAAAATGACTTACCTAAGATATTTCCAGTAAAAATTAAGTTACTCCGTAGACGGACGCTTCTTTTCAAACTCTGAAGCTTATCGTCCTTATTTCAAGGATTCCAGGATAGCGGCAGAACACTACTGCAGTTTCCACGATCTATACGGAATTTAATTTGAGCTTATATGCGATGCAATCGTGTCGACTCGGCAAGGATCGTGCTGAAACCGTCCTAGGTCGTAGGCGTCCGGGTTAACCCAGCAGGAAAAGCTCTCTATATTTTAAAGCAACATATAAAGTAACATTAAAGGTGGTATGAAGGTTGGCGAACGATTTTGTTTTATTTTCTTCGTGTAATTCTTTCACGATTCCAACTGATAAATATAAGAGAAAAGTCTGTAGTAATAATATTTCAGAAAAATAGAACAGGAATTCAGCAAATAATAAAGCTACGGGGGAAAACTTTTTTAATAAAAAGAAAACAAACATTATTTGCAAAGTTTGTGATATTATTGCTTTGTTAGTCTTTCCTTTGCAATTTATACATGCGAATAGTTATCTTGAATTCGAAATTGGTTTTAATTACGTATGTATTCAAACGTACTTACTGTACATGTCAATGTCTGATAATTAAATATAAAATTCGGTTTCGTTACGTTCCATACTAGGAATAATTAATTCGTGGTAATCAATACATGTCGCTATTTTATAATTTATTTCTGTGGTTGTTTTCATCCATCCGTAAATTTAGTCTACAAACATGCTAGACGGAGAGCAAAAAACAATCAGTCGTAAACAATTTGCTACACTTACGTACGTGTGTTGTTTTGTTTGTTCTAAACCACTCTCTAAATTAATGATTCCATAAATTGATCTTGCTATTATTAGACTATTACAAACAAATAGTTAATTCTAACGTAAGTGGATTTAAATCAAATAATAGAACATGTAAATAAGACGGTCGGTACCCTTAAAGTAGCTTCCTTCTTCTTCTAATTAGGTTCCTATTTGCCCATTAAAAATTTTTTAATATTAAACATTCTCTAAGTAAATTACCAATTTATACATAGAAAAATCAAAATTCTCGTGGGAATCGAACCTACATATTTCCGATTATCCGGATTAAATCCTCTGCTAATTAAGTAAAAACTACAGTTTCTAAACGTATTGCTATTAAATTACGTGTTATTGTAACAAATATAATTCTACAAATTTGGAATAACAATGGATTAAAACAGAAGCTACTTAATAAATTTTGTTTTCGTGATTGTAGTGTACTGCGCAGCTTTTGTATCTAAAACAGGTGATCTACAAGGCTACTTAGGTATTTTATGAACTTTTGCTGTTTCAGAAGGTAAATAGAATTTTTTTCGTTCAAACGGGATCTTAAGACCACTGTGCTTCGTATGTGTATAATTGAGTAACTTAAAAGAGCAATGATTTCAAAATTCTTCAAATACCGTTGTAAGCTTGTTCTTGTAAAAGTAGATAAGATTAGAACTTAATTATCACACACAAAGATAACTTGAGATTGCATATAAACAGCAAAAACTGAAGTAGTCTGTTTTTAGAAAAAGTATTGAGAAAAGCGATCAGTCTTATGGCAAGCAATCAAAGATAGAGGGAAGAGAGGTTTTCTACAAACGTCATATATTTACGAGGGTGGTCTGAAAAGTTTCCGACGTAACAAAGATACAAGACATTTTTTCTGAAATTTTTTTTTTATTTTTCAACATAGTCTCCTTGTAACTCTACACACTTCGCCCAGCGATGCTCCCATCTCTGTAACCCGTCCAAATAGTACTCGGCATTTTTCTCTGCAAAATAATTGTTCACGAAGGTGATTTCCTCTTCATTTGACGAAAATCTTTGTCCTCCGAGCGCAATTTTTAGATGAGGGAACAAAAAGAAGTCGCTTGGGGCTAGATCTGGTGAGTAAGGCGGATGGTCAAGCAGTTCAAACCGTAATTCGTGGATTTTCGCCATGGCAACCGCTGAGGTGTGAGACGGTGCTTTGTCTTGGTGAAACAGGATTTTCTTTTTCTGCAAATGTGGCCGTTTTTTCGCAAGTTCTGCCTTCAGCTTGTCACGTAATGATGCATAGTATGCTCCTGTAATGATTTTTCCTTTTTGAAGATAGTCGATTAAAATAACTCCATGACTATCCCAAAAAACAGTCGCCATCACTTTCCCAGCCGAAAAAACAGTTTTTGCTTTTTTTGGAGCCGGTTCCCCCTTTGCAGTCCACTGTTTGGCCTGTATTTTTGTTTCGGGCGTATAATGGTGTATCCAAGATTCATCTACAGTAATTAATCGGCACCAAAACTCGAATTTATTTCGCCTACACTGCGCCAAAAGAGCTTTGGAAATATTCATTCGAACACGTTTTTGGTCTAACGTGAGCAAACGCGGCACCCAACGCGCGGACAGCTTTCTCATGCCTAAATGTTGATTTAATATGTGACAAACACGTTCTTTTGACATGTTCATAACCTCTGCTATCTCTCTCACTTTAATCCGGCGGTCGTCTAGCACCATTTGGTGAACTTTGGCGATGTTTTCGTCAGTAGTTGCAGTTTTTGGACGTCCCGAACGTTCATCGTCTCCCAAGCTCTTACAGCCACGTTTAAATTCAGCAGCCCAAAATTTCACTGTGGTAAATGATGGTGCAGGGTCCCCATACACAGAATCCAACTCATCTTTTATTTGCGAAGACGTATTGCCTTTCAAAAACAAATATTTAATGACAGCTCGATACTCGATTTTGTCCATTTTCACAAAAAAACTCACATCAACTCACTCAAACGACTGTTACATAAAAACTGCGCGTCCAAAATGGCTGAAACTTGGTGAGTAACTGTCAAGAGATGAACAACGAAATTCAGTAGCTTTTATTTAGGAGTGCTGCCATCTTCACGTTGAGGTCGGAAACTTTTCAGACCACCCTCGTAAAACTGTAGCATAGTCTATTCACGAGCTTTGAGTTTTGAAATGCAGGGATTAACTTCTTTTTGCTTAGGTATAGAACAAAATTAGTGAGAAACATAAAAACCAAAGGAAGACTTTTCATAAATTATAATAATTAATGAAAGAAAACATCAGTTTTTATTGTGGATAGCTAGCAATTTATGTACCGATCTTCTTGCATATAAATAGTGTTGTAGTACATTTTATTCATAATATGATTAGTAAATAATTGCCTCTTGGTCTTTTATGAAATTTGTTATCAATAAATACTAACATAAATCGAATTTTGTGTATTTGATTAATCCTTTTATTAAAAATGGTACTGTGAGATTATGTATGTACAATGTTCTAAACGGCTATTAGGTATTACAAGCAACCACAACATCCAAATTTCATCCTGATAAATAGTTTAGCAATATTTATTAATTAACTGTGGCTTTACGTTCGCAAAACAAGAGCTCCAGAATATTAAATAGATTTCAGTTTGGAATAACAACAAATAAGCTAGACAGTTATAGACTAAAAACGTTAGAGGATCATCAGTAATTAAAGAAAGATTTACGGTAAATAGCTTTAAGAACACTTAAGAATTTAATTATATAAAAATGCCGAAAACCTAAGTTTACACTTAACAGTTTTCGTTATCACAATTTAATC
>VTPC01006912.1:0-74316 GCA_011009095.1 Ignelater luminosus | reverse complement strand
AGACAACTGCCGAAAGTAATTAACTGTTGGAAGAAGCCCCGTTGCAACCACCATCATACAACTGGTTAAGGAACTCATTTAGTAAAAGGTTATCCCGATACCTTTGTTTATCCACAGATCCTTCAAAATATATGGGACCAATCCAATGTCTATGAGCTACATCTCTCCATACGAAAATTTCTAACGGATGCAGCTGACTATCTCGAAAAAAGCTTTCTGAATTCCACAATCGTGGAGAGGAGATGGTAAATTGGCTTAAGAAGTTGTTCTATAGTGTAAAAGTATATTTCTATTATCTAAACATTTTTGTCTTCATTATTTTTACACAGCTTTCAACTTGTACATTGAATTGGAAAAAACTAGAAATAGTAGTGTTGTGTTGTATATCCCATAAACTAAGAAGTAATGAACCGAAAATATTCATAGATGACGATCTCACAAAAGAAGATAGAACGATACAAAAACCTATCAGAGAAGTGAAAAGGGAAAAGAGAAGGAAGAGTAATAGAACGAAAATAGGGTATCTGGAAATGAGACAAGCAAACGAATAAGCTTGTCAAGGACAAATAAGTTTCAAAAAACTTGAACGTAATATTAGACCAAACAACAAAAAAGAAACGGCCGGGTAAAGAACAAGGACAAGAGTAATCTAGAAAGCAAGGGAAGTAAAAATGAGAAGAAAAACAAACAAAAATCAGTTTTTTCGAAACTGAAACAAAACAAAAAAGAAAGGAAAAAAGATATAGAATGTTAGAAGTGTTAGTGGAGAAGAAGAAAAAGAATTAGTAGAAAAAATAGAAAGATCCCAAACAGATTATTTGGGGATATCAGAAACCAAAAAGAAAGGAAAAGGGCATGTACAGATAAATAAGGACTAAGAGATGTATTGGCCAGAGGTAGAGCAAAAAAAAGAAGTTGGTTTGATTGTGAGATAAACCAATTTAAAAGACTTATCTAAAGAAGACTATGTAAACGAAGGAATTCTATTGGTAGAGATCGAACTGAGGAAAAAGGAAACCTGGACACTTATAACAGTCTATGCTCCCAGAGAAGACTCAAGCAACGAAGAGAAACAATGCTTCTGTGAAACATTACAAGACACAGTAGACAATAGACGAGATAACATAGTCACAATGGGGGACCTAAATGGGCAAGTAGGAAATGATAATTCGAATAAAGAAATGATTATGAGAAAGGAAGGAGAAAAAACAAAAAACACCAATGTGAAAAATTAATACAGTTTTGTATAGAAAACAACTTGATTATTTTAATACTAAATTTAGATTTAAAAATAGTCACAAATACACAAGAGAAGAACACTCTAGAAAAAAAAGTCCATAATAGATTATTTCTTGGTAAACAGGAAACATTGGAAATATACAATAAATGTAAAAATAGATAGAGCAGCTGAAATAGAAACTGACCATTACTTAGTAACAATGGAAATAAATGCAACTGAGCAGAAACAAAAGGAGAAGCATAAAATGAAAACGAAGAGCAAGCTACGTAGTCACAAATTAAACGAGGAACAATACAGGAAGACATACCAATCAGTGCTCCGGGAAAAGAACAGCGAATATGAAAGACTAAAAGAAATAAAAACCAAATGGCAATTTATAAAAGAGAACATATTAGAAGCAGTAGAAAAAAAGTTGCGGAATTGCAAAATGTGCTGATAATAATTGAAAGGGTACAAGCTCGTGAAGCACCGACCTGAAAGGGTAGGTAAAAAAAAAGTTACTTAAAAAACAAATACTAAGATTACAAGAAATATAAAATAGTGACGAGAAAAGCTAAAAACATGGTAACAGTTCAAAAACAAGAGAATTTGGAAGATTTTGGTCACAAAATGAGGGATAATTTTGAAAACAACCAAAAGTTGTTCTATGGGGTACTGAGACAATTAAGAAGAAAGAAATCACATAAAATGAGAAATATCGAAGATGAAAGTGGAAAGATATTAATAAGCGAGAATGAAATTATGGCGAGACGGACGCAAAATTTCCAAGAATATGCGGAAGAAGAAAAGCTAAATATTACAGACGGGACCGAAAACATAGATATCGATATTGACATAATATCGAAAGAGGAATATAATAGAGCGATTAGTAAGCTTATAAATGGGAAAGTAATGGGGGAAACGGAGGCGGATCTACATCACAACCTATGATGAAGAAGATAAATACGACAATAAATATGAAAAAAAACAAAATCCATGGTATACCTCAGAAAAAATAGAACACCTAAAATTAAACTAGAAGGTGAGACAGTAGAGCAAGTAACGCGTTTAAATATTTGGGCACCATCATTGAAAGCGACGGAAAGATGGACAAAGAAGTAGAGGAAAGAGTCGCGAATGTGGGTCAAGTGTATAATTGGACAAAAAATAGGTTTCTAAGTAAAAGTAAAATTCCTAAACAAATCATAAGTGAAGTGGTAAAAAAAGTGATTAAACCAACACTAACATATTCATGCGAAACGTGGACACTAACTGAAAGGAATAAAAGTAGATTAAATGCGGCCGAGATGCGGTTTCTAAGGAAAATAGAGGGTAAAACAAGACGAGATAAAAACTAGGAGTGAAGCTGATAGAGAATACAATTCAGGGGAGGTAATTGGGGTGCCTAGGTTATGTATACAGAATGGCAGAAGAAAATGTAATAAAAAAAAGTCTTAGAAGCAAAACCTGAATGAAGAAACAGAAAAGGGAGACTCAATTAGAAAACCTTAGGTGCAGACAGGCGGAACAAAGGGGTATATCTAGGAACAATGCAAGCGCAAGATAAAAATTCATGGAAGAAGAAATATAAATCACCAAACACTCACCTTGCCCGACCTTATACCTAACGGTACATATAGCCTTCTGGATTAACTAAGTAAGTAAAAAAAAGCTACCCCCTTGTATAGGCAAGTATTACAAGCCCACTAAATAAAATTAAATTCCGTCCACAGACTTCCAAGTCTAGACACGCTTTTTCTTTGAAGTACCGACACTGGAGCGAACCTGGCGTGATAAGACTGCAGTGTCATCATGCACTGCAATCGTGTAGGAACATCTACTAAAAGTTTTACAAACAAGACAGTTAACGGCTTATGATCCGTTTCAACATGAGTAGTATGGTCATATAAAAGTCGATGAAACTTGCTGCAACCGAATTGTATTGCATAAGGCTCTTTCTCAATTTGTGCATAAAGTGTTCACATACGCGTGCTCGTGCTCGTGCTCGCGCTCAGAAACGCACAGTTACATGTATCTTACCACATTTATCACGTTTATTCTGAATGTTGAATCTTGACCATTGACTCTCTTCTTTGTACTGATTTTTTCTTCGACGATGGATTTCGTGAATAATTAGTGTTTGGTGTGGCATTTACCTTTGACGGATGATTACACTAAACTAGGTTGATTTTTGGTTGTTCCAATTTCTCAGCATCTCTTCTTGACATAACTAACATCTTTGTAATTGAAATTGCCTTGTAGAGGATTAAGTCTTGCTCTTGAAACAATCCTTCTTTCACTTCGTGAGATGGCGCTTGTGCTATTGCAGCTAAATATATCTTTGACTATTGAATCTCTAAAATCCTGAAATTCACAATTATGGTTAAGGTTTATCAAAGTCGTAACGAACGTATCTAAGGCTTCTAAATCCTGAACTCTAGTGAAGAATTTATTTCTTTCCATGGTAATATTCTTTTTTGGATGAAACTGCTCTTCAAATGGTTTGACTCATTGGCTAAAGCTAATCTCGGTACAATATAATGAAGTAACATACCAACTTTTCTTTCATTAGGTTCATCAATGTAAACACCTGCTAAAATATTGTGAGCAAGACTTCCTCTCATGCTCATTTGAGGAAGGTGCCAACAAGACAACATTGTAGACTTTCACTTTTGACACCATTTTGTAAACTTTTTTTATAAAAAAAATATTAATACTTGTGGAGAATGGACATTTATTTAAAGACCAATTTTCTACAGTAATTGCTTGTTTAATTATTTGTTTACATAACTTATTTTTATATATGAATATTACTACTAGATAAGGGGCATAGTTAGGTATGCAACAATATCTATTTATTTGCATACATGCATGCATTTTAATACGTGAGAAAGTCAAATATAAACGGAAATTTTGTTATCAAGCTTTTTGGGAAAATCGGAAGGTCCAGCTGCTTTTCCACGAATTTCATCTGAGCAAGAAGTTCCTATCTCTGTTGCGCAAGGTATTATAAAGTTTTTGACGAGAGGAGGAGTGAGACGTTTAGACATTTTAACTCATTACGAGTGGTACAAAAGTTTTTCTGAAGAACAAGAAATAGTGAAAAATCAGATTCATGATCGGCGTCCTCAAACTTTCATCATAAAAAAAAAACATTTGCGCAGTAAGGGACATTTTGGAGGAAGGCCGGCGCGTGACCGTTAATGAAATGGCTTCTTTGGTGGGTGTAAGTCAGGGGAGTAAACGTTAGATATTCAGTGAGGAATTTGGTTTTTCAAAGATATCAGCTAGATGGGCTCCTTAAATTCTTTCTCCTGATTAGAAAAACAGTCAGGAACAGCTGGAACATGTAATGTCATTTTAAAGTTTCGCATAATCATCCGGGTTCTACCGCAAATTTCATCTTTAATGTATTCACTTAACATGAATTTATTATTCCGTTCGGTTTTTAAAATTTATTCAGCTATTTTTATAGTTATCAAGCATTTTGTTTAACGTTTCTTTGAAGTTCTTTGTTAAAAATTAAAATCTATTTAGCAGATTGATTTATATTTTGTTCATTAATAAAGCTCGACACTCTATTTTGTTATCGAAACGTGCTTTGTGCTGTTTTTAAATTTTTGTTATATTTCTCAACTGTATTTCCAAGAAAGAACATGTTCGTAATTTGCTAATTCATGTCTGGCAGAAGACAGTTCTACAGTAAATAAATGATATCCGGTAGTTTTCCATTATCCAATCAATCGTCTGTATTTTGTTTGGAGATATCGTGTACAACTGACTTCTCTATTTTGTCAAACCGTTTCCTTTGTTAGCACTTTGTGATTTTCTCGAGGAGTTGAATTCCAGATAGCGCATAGCGTGGACGTTCTTGCGCTACCCGGGTCCTTCGGGGCCCGGCGTCTTTCGCGTTTGAGTTTGTGGCGATCGGTTATCTTCAACACTTAGTGACTGTGAATTTACCTATTGTTGTTTTGTTGTTATGGTTCTTTGGTTCATGGTAACCGGCATTAATTTGCACCTTTGTTCGACTCTGGAGAAGGCCTCTCCAGGAGTCGACGTATAGACGCCTTTAGAGCGGAAGAAACCAAATTCACATGTCGAAAGGTTGTACCTCGATTTTATTTGTGTTGGGGAATGGACGAGGTGTCTATCGTCCACATCTTCGTAAGAAGGAAAAATAACGAAGTAACCGCATCGTGTCAGAAGTTTAAGAATTATTCAGCTCCAATTAGCTTTTTCGCATTTATGGTTCAGTCTTTGGGGAAGACTGCGTCTTCCGCTATCGGAAGAATTGTTTCGTTTTAACATCTTTGGATGCGAAGGATACACTCTCATTTATGTTAAAATTAAAAGTTTGTGTTTCGTGTAAAGGGCAATATACGCGGGTGGTCTGAAAAGTTTCCGACCTCAACGTGAAGATGGCAGCACTCGTAAATAAAAGCTACTGAATTTTGTTGTTCATCTGTTGACAGTTACTCACCAAAGTTTCAGCCATTTTGAACGCGCAGTTTTTATATAACAGTCGTTTGAGTGAGTTGTGAAAATGGACAAAATCGAGTATCGAGCTGTCATTAAATATTTGTTTTTGAAAGGCAATACGCCTTCGCAAATAAAAGATGAGTTGGATTCTGTGTATGGGGACTTTGCACCATCATTTACCACAGTGAAATTTTGGGCTGCTGAATTTAAACGTGGCCGTAAGAGCTTGGGAGACGATGAACGTTCGGGACGTCCAAAAACTGCAACTACAGACGAAAACATCGCCACAGTTCACCAAATGGTGCTAGACGACCGCCGAATTAAAGTGAGAGAGATAGCAGAGGTTATGAACATGTCAAAAGAACGTGTTTGTCACATATTAAATCAACATTTAGGCATGAGAAAGCCGTCCGCGCGTTGGGTGCCGCGTTTGCTCACGTTAGAGCAAAAACGTGTTGGAATGAATATTTCCAACGCTCTTTTGGCGCAGTTTAGGCGAAATAAATCCGAGTTTTGGCGCCGATTAATTACTGTAGATAAAACTTGGATACACCATTATACGCCCGAAACAAAAATACAGTCCAAACAGTGGACTGCAAAGGGGGAACCGGCTCCAAAAAGAGCTAAAACTATTTTTTCGGCTGGGAAAGTGATGGCGACTGTTTTTTGGGATAGTCATGGAGTTATTTTAATCGATTATCTTCAAAAAGGAAAAACCATTACAGGAGCATACTATGCATCATTACTTGACAAGCTGAAGGCAGAACTTGCGAAAAAACGGCCACATTTGCAGAAAAAGAAAATCCTGTTTCACCAAGACAACGCACCGTCTCACACCTCAGCGGTTGCCATGGCGAAAATCCACGAATTACGGTTTGAACTGCTTGACCATCCGCCTTACTCACCAGATCTAGCCCCAAGCGACTTCTTTTTGTTCCCTCATCTAAAAGTAGCGCTCGGAGGACAAAGATTTTCGTCAAATGAAGAGGCAATCACCTTCGTGAACAATTATTTTGCAGAGAAAAATGCCGAGTACTATTTGAACGGGTTACAGAGATGGGAGCATCGCTGGGAGAAGTGTGTAGAGTTACAAGGAGACTATGTTGAAAAATAAAAAAAAATTTTTAGAAAAAATGTCTTGTATCTTTGTTAGGTCGGAAACTTTTCAGACCACCCTCGTGGTGATTCTAAATTCTTTGTGGTGATTAACAATGAAAAGCACCGATCTCTCAGTGATACCATTTGGTTTTCTGAAAAATGGATTACCAGAATTTTGTGGACGCACCACGGATTCTAGAGTAAGAAATATTTAAACTTATGATAATGTTGTGTGTATCTTTTGAATAGCAATTAGTTTTGTTAAGAAAATTAAGCTAGGGTAACATTATAAATATCTCCGGAAAGAGGTTTAGATTTCTTTATCAGTTTATTTCAGGGATTCATTCTCATTAATTTGCTGTTTCTTTTTGATTGATACAATTTGATGATTTTTCTTTTTGTTTAAAGTAATGTAATTATAGTGTCAGATTGCAATTTAACTTTGCCATTCATTTGTTATTTTGTTTTTGTCTTATAATCTTTAAAATTATAACAGCGAGTTCATCAAACTCGTTTGCGTAAAGTTACGTCATTTTCTTTATGTAGTCTTTTCAAAATGTTGCTTGTTTATGTTTGTAACTGAAATCTTTTTAATTGATTTTAATATTTTATATTGAATTCATTTTAATGTTATTTCTAAATCTAATTTATATTGTCCAGATTTGAACCTTTGTCAATTACTTTCCTTTTCTGCATTTTAAAGTTATAATCAATTTATTGTGTGTTACCTATTTTGGTATTTTATTTGATAAGTATTACTTTAATTGATCGTCAGGTAATGCATTGTGTTATGAGAGTCTCAGGTTCCTGGTAACCAAGAGTCTAAATTTTGCTTTCATTAATTTTAAAGTTTTATGATTTATAAAGTTTATTTTAGTTATGAGAGAGAGAGATGCTAGAACTTATCGTAGATTATGACTTTTCTATTTTGTGTTTTTAAGTCATGTATAGGGTCAATTTAAGCCCTACGGGTAAGTTGAGAGTACATTTTAGCATCCAGATACAATTTCAAGTTTCAGTATACAGGGTGATATTTCTTATGGACATCCTTATACAGAGCGTTCGCCGATGTGGGGACAGGTCGGCGGATTATTTCTTTTTAGCATAACTCTTTTCTGGCGCCCTTTTGGTATCTCTTCTAGGCATTCTAGCCAAGAACTAAGTTTTAGATTCAGGTAAGATCATCAAAGCCTGGATTATTTACTATCTTGGAACTTACTCCCGTCTTCGACATGAGCTATGGGATTGAACATCTACTGATATCTGACTTATACCGGACTTGTGCATACTTTTGGGCATTTTCCCGTTACAAACATCCACCACACAGCCCAGATTTATCACCGTGTGACTACCACCTGTTTGGATCGTTGAAGAAAGCTGTAGAGGTCAAACGTTTAATAACGATGAAGAGGTCAAACTCTCAACTCAAACACTCAACCTTTAATTTTTTATGATGACGGAATCAGGTAACTAAAAAACGCTGGAAATATGTGTTTCAATGCAAGGAAGGTAGGTAGAAAAATAAAAAGAGTGTTTCAAAATTCTATCATTCTTAGAAAAAATATTAAAAATAAATTCCTGTTTGCATTTGACGATCCACGTGTGTGTAAAGCAAAACATTTACTAGAATAAAGCACATACTGTATACTTTACCTTTTTCCAAGTTGGCTTAATGCTTTCCACTTAATTCTATTCTATACATCGATCCTTTCAAAACCAATTTCACGTTTTTACCTAAAAATCTGTATTTCCCTACGGAAATTCTATTTTGTTAAAAGCAAAAACAAGAAAATCTTCCACATTAAATGTTGCATAAATGGAAAATCCAAGTTCGAAGGTTTTTAAATATAATTATTATTTAGAACGTGATACGATATTAAAAAGTACTTAACTCTTAAATTTTGTTATTTGCAGTACAATTAGGTGTTTTCTGTAGATTAAAAAATGATTAATAATAAAAGACTGTAATTTTTAAGCATTTTTACTTACACTTTTCAACTTTAAAATAATTGTCAGACTCAATAATTTTATTATTTTAGTGTCGATTCACTGGGATTCTTTTGGTAATCAAAATCGAAGTACCTAATTTATAAAGATTTACGTTTCAGAAGGCCGGCCTTCCTCTTTTAAAATTCCTTATTTTAACTATTGTAATGTCATTTTGAACTTTTGCATAATCATCCGGGTTTTGGTTGCAAGTTCCGCTTTAAGCGCATTTACTTAACATAAATTTATTATTCCGTTCCGGTTTTTAAAATTTATTCAGTCATATTTATATGGTTATCAAACATTTTGCTTAAGGTTTCTTTGAAGTTTTTTGTTAAAAGTAAAATGCATTTAACAATGTTTTATGTTTCATCATTGCAAGAATATTTTATATTTGGATCTCATTTGTAAATTCGATATTATAGTTCCTTTGTCCAAATTATCACAATACGTGATTTTTAGTAAATCTGGGCAGACTACACTTCGTATGGCTCTGCTCTTCTTAGAAATCGTTATTTATGTTTTAGGGCTTTAATGGTCTATCGTCAGCAATCCACGGCCGAACAAAAGGCTGTTTTAAAGTAGAGAAATTAGGTGTGGAAAATTTTTATTTCTTATGGGCTATTTGTGTTTGATTTGACTTAGCATTGTGTAACTGGCTTTGATTTTTGGTTGCAACTGTTGGGTTGATCAAAACAGTTTGGAGTAAAGACGAGAGAGTTCCATTTTTGGCTGGACGCTCGCGCCTTCGGCGCGAATTATAATATTGTACTTTACCTATAAATTATTAGTTAATATTCAAATACTTTAATTATTTCTTTTGACTTATCTTTAATGTTATTCATAATTAGAATTGTCTATTTATGACATCCGTTTCTAATCAATAATGTCATGATCTTTCGCTTTTAAGTTTAAGATGAGGTTTCTGAACTTCATATTTTTATCACACTAACGGAAGTCATAATTGTTAATGATAAGAAATGTATTAAATAGTGGAAATATCCAAGAATGAGTCAGTAGCTGTTTGGGTTGATAGTTGTCTTGTTATAATACATTTTGATTTTTTTCAAAATAAATAAGTTGTACTTTAAAAATTGAATTTCATTTTTGTGTACCAAAAAGGCAAATAATATAATTCGCGGTGCGACCACCGAGGGCTCGGTCGCTAACAACAATTTGTCTGTCGTGAATTCGCCCTATTTAGTTTACTTTTTGGTGTAGTTGCTAGATATTTTCTAGCAGGAGGTACAATTATGGCAGCGACAATTTTGTCGGATCTGGCCTTAGCATTCACGGACGACGGGTGCTTACCCTGTATTTTTTGGTGTAGAACGTACCTCGAATAAGTGTCAATGGACACAGTGTTGGCCGCATGGGCGTTATAATAAACCGCTTTGTTGGGAAGAAACAAGTTGCGACGAGCTAGTTGAAATTTTGCTGTTTTAAAGTCTTTGTTGTTTGAAGTTTTGTCGTCTGGAAATTCATTAATATTTCACCTTTTGAATCAACGTTTTTCGTCATGTCATCTTTTGGAAAACTCTTCGTAGAAGAAAGGAACTCCGTTTTCCAATTTTAGTGGAACTGCCTTGGGTTCTAATATTTTGTGGGATGTGTAAAATACACTCTCTTTGTGTTGTTAAAAAAATTTAAAGTTAGTGCTTTGTGCTAATGGTCATTATAGTGTTTTTAAAATTCTTGTGAATTCAGTTTATTAAAATTAAGCATCGATCTCTTAATACCGTTTGCTGTTGAATCACTACTGGAATCTTAAGGATTGCAAATTACTTTTGAATAAGAATTATGTTTAATATGTTTTTTTGTGTATTGTTTTTGTAAATTTTGAGACACAGCGACGAAAGTTTGAAACTTAGTTAAGTCAGGATAGCATTATAAATGTTTTCCGGAAAAAGGGCTTAGCTTATTATTATTATTATTATTACGGTTGGGGATTTATTCTCACTAATTTATTGTTTTTGATCAATATATTTTGAGGATTTCTTTTGTTTAAGTATTGCGAATTTTATTTGCAGATTATAATTCAACTTGATCATTTATTAGTCATTTTGTTTTGGCGTCTAGTTTTTTCTAAGTTTATTAACGAACCCCTCACGTTTTGTTTAATTATGATTGTGTAAAGTTTTAAAGTGTTTATGTTTATTTGCGATGACATTTGAATTTGTTCTGTTATTTCATATCAAATTATTTTTAACGTTGTTAATACAATTAATTCATGTTACCAAGACCTAAATTTTTGTTAATCTTTTTTTTTCATTGCTTTGCATTTTGGACGTTTTAGTAAACATACTGTGTTTCATCTATTTTGGTATTTTATTTGTTAAGCTTCATTTGTGTAATCATCAGGTAAAGTATGGTGGTATTAGCGTCCCAGGTTTTCAGTAATAAGGAATCAAAATTTTTGCTTCTAAAAATTTAAGAGTGTTATAGAGTTAACGTTTTGTAAAGTTTATTTTAATCACGAGAAAGAGAGAGAGAGAGATACTGAAGTTATGTTGCATATTATATTTTATTATTGCCTGTCTTGTGTTAACTAATGAAGCCAATGCAAGCTTTGTATGGAGTGGAGAGTGCATTTTAGCATCCAAATACAATTTTAAGTTTCTCTCTACAGGGTGATACTTCCTATGGCCACCCATATACAGGGCTTTCGCCGATGTGGGAACAGGTCGGCGGATTATTTCTTTTAGTATAACTGTTTCCTGGCGCCCTTTTGGTATCTCTTCTAGGCCTGGATTATTTACTATCTTGGAACCTACTCCCGTCTTCGACATGAGCTATGGGATTGAACATCTACCGATATCTGGCTTATACGGGAGTTGTGCATACTCTTGGGCATTTTCCCGTTACACTATGTAAATTAAATATTAACATTTCTTGTATTTAAGTTGCTTAGTTCATAATCAACAAACAAACAAAATCGTGTTATGTTAATAAATTTCTTTTTTCTTATGGTTTTGTTGTGCATAAGCTTAGTTTTGTCTATATTGTACTTGATTACACAAAGAATCATTTTCTCTATCTTTATTTAAAAATTACATTCAAACATTTAGATTTGAAGACTAACTAAATATTTTTTTAAATTTCACTAAACAGAGTTTTAGGTAATTATGAGAAATAGAAATCGTCCGTTTTGTAACGCCACAATATTAGATTAATGCGCTGTCCGTAAAGGTCATTGCACTATTTAAAAAGAAAAACAGAAAGGTAGCAAGAAGGGAAGGAAGAATTAAAGGAAGCGATAGGAAGAGTGAGAATAAGTGAGTGGACAAGGAAGAGCAGAAAAAGAGTGAGTATCAATGAGAAAGAAAAGAAAAAAGTTGAAAAAGATGAGATAAAGACAAAGGAGAACAAGGCGTAACAATCCAGTTAAGTTCAAAGAAAGCAAATATTTTTGTACCGTAGTTTGGGGCTAAATTGATAGTTTTATTTTTTATTTTGAGCGTAGAATTTTACTCGTTAGTTAGATTTTCATGTAAAATTAGTGTTCCTATTGTCTTCGTATTTTAAATAGATTTCCACACACAGAACATTAACATAAGTCGAAATATTTGCAATATAGAAGAAAAAGAAACTGAACAATTTCATACCTTGTTTGGGGCGAATTTGATCATGCTTGTTTTATAACATAAATGTTGCAGAAAAGATAGGATATTGATCAATCTGATCCCGGTTTAAATATGTTAGTTGGTTTAGGAAATAT
Source organism: Ignelater luminosus (assembly GCA_011009095.1). Classification (NCBI taxonomy): domain Eukaryota; kingdom Metazoa; phylum Arthropoda; class Insecta; order Coleoptera; family Elateridae; genus Ignelater; species Ignelater luminosus. The sequence continues at coordinate 61,813 of VTPC01006912.1, read as the reverse complement.
TCTGCTGAGAACTAGTCGGGGTCAAATTGATCACTAGTGTGAAATCGATCAATTCTTAAGCGCTTTTTGATTACTACAAAAGAAACTTTTATATGCAAAATTTGCTTTATATTAAGACAAAGAACGAATACATATTACGTAATACAAAAAAGGCACTTTTACATCGTATATATTAACAGAAACAAATATTAATCAGTATTGGAAACTCAGTGAAACATTATATCTCTTTTACATCAATATTATTTTTGAATGTGTAAAAATCTTCACCATCACAGTTTTTTAAATCAGGATTTGGAAGAACAGCTATAATATCACCATTTCCAATTATAAATTCGTCATTCTTTACAGCTTTGAATATATTTCGTGTGCTATTCACAGACTTTATACCCAGTACTACAATTCCTTCATCTGTTGATTCTTCAATTATTGCAACATACCTATATGTTGTCTTTTTTCTACTTCCTCCTAGTACTTTAACCAACAAATATGTTCCTTTTTCTAAATTCTTATTTGCTGAATAATATTCAGATTCGTCTCCGGTTTCTTCGGTAAGCTCGTTGTCAGTATCGTCGTGTAGTTGTAGTTCTGTTTCATCTTCTGAAGTTGATTCATTAGGAGCGGTTACACTTTTACCTGGCTCTACTTCAAGTCTTTGTCTTTTAATGTTCCGTCTTAAAGGTGCAGCCGTGAATCTTTGTTGTTGTAAGTAGTTTACTAAAACATTGTTAACAGAATTATTGTCAATGTCATCTTCTCCTGGAATCTTATTTAAAACTCGTTTTGGATCTAAAGGTACGATTCCAGTGGCTTTAAAAGAACCGATTAAATGTTTTTTAATATCAAAGGTACCACCTTCCCCTTTTTATCCATTTCAATTAGAGCTAGCTAGTAATTGACCAAAATCTTTTTTATCGATTGATGTATAAGACGGATGTGACTGCTTCCATCTACATAAACTCGACCTCCACGATGTCTTAAATGCTCTAAAAAACCCCTCATCTAAAGGTTGTGTTAGATGTGTAGAGTTTTTTGGTAAACAAACAAAGGCAATATTGTTCTCTTCACATAACCGCAACACCTCATTGGTAAAATGGGACGATAAATTATCACCCAGCAAAACTTTTCTACCTTCCAGTTCTTTTGCATGAGGTAGAAAACATAAAGTGAACCAGTCACTAAATGTTTGGGCGTCTATCCATTCATGATGTGTGCGATTATATCTAGACCCTAATGCACAACATCTTTTGTTGCAGCAAGGACGCCCTTTGGGGCCGTTCTCCGTCCACTGAACCCACAGCTTTTCAGATTTATAAATAACGTATGGAGGTAACAAATCGCCTGATGCCGACCCACACATCATTACAGAGGTAGCGCTTTTTGTAAAATTACAAATTCTTTCTGGGTATTTAGTACCACGCCGAAAGAGCATCTTTTTATTCCCTGGGTTGTCTTGCAAATTTGTCTCGTCGTAATTAAATATGTTGCACGGTGGAACATCTTGCAATGTTTTACGTAAGTTTTTAAAGTAATCTGTTATAGTTTTTTTAGAAACAGAAGCTCGAGAACGTTTAATATTAGCAGCAAGTTTCTTTACAATTGCATTATTATGTCGTTTAATTAGTGAATACACCCAATCATTTCCTGGCAAATTATTTTTAAATGACGTAGTACGGCCTTGACTATCTAAATAATTTTTGGCTAATTGCCTTAGATCGGCTGTTTCTAACGGAAATCCCCATTCGCCACAAGTACTTGCAGCAGAAAGAAAAGCTTTTTCTTCGTTAAATGTAAAGACAGTTTGTCCTCCATTTTTTCTTATATGACGTCCATGGTACTTATTGTGTAGTGTACCATACGATATTTTGTATTCTCTAGCAGCTTTACGCAAACTCCAACCGCTTTCAATTACTTTTGATAAGGCCTGCTCGACATTCTCGTTACTGTAGTCTTTGTATTTTCTGGCACCTAATTTTCTCTTATATACACGTACCATTGTATTTACATTAGTCTAAAATAAAAAACAAATAGATACAGCAATAGAAACAACAATCAGCTAAGTAAAAAATGATGGGGCCAAATTGATCAGTGATCAATCTCACCCCTCATGTGTGATCTATTTGACCACGCCATCTTAGTCGCAAAATTACCGCCAATGTGTAAAGTTTTCCGCTTTTATAATCTACTATTCGGGTTAACGATAGATCAACTAAAACGCATATTTTGCGAAAATACAAAAAATATTCTCAAATAATACTTACCAATGAAAGTTCCTAAGTATGCAAAAGGTGTCAATTTCACACTATAAATTTCTAATTCTTGTTTTACAGAAATAATTGACAAAATGATCGATACAATAATGCACGTCTCACAACTGAACCTTCACTCATTGAATGTAATAAACGCAAGCGCAAACAAAAGGGTAATTATGGTATTGTATTTGAAAATACTTGGCGGGGAACTAGTGATCAATTTCGCCCCCGGAAATCAAATTCGCCCCAAACTACGGTAATCAAATGCTCACTAGCAAATAATAATAATTTACTGATTTTAGTATATGTTTCGAATAAGGGTAGTATCTTTGGATAAGCCTCTACAGTGACTTAATTTTCATCGAATAATAAAAAAAATGAATTCAAACCAAACTTTTTAAATTATTACTGCCATGGTTACATAAATGAACCCAGTTTGGAGATTTAGACCAGACTTGCCTTTTCTCTGAGCTTAGCTTCTGGAAATAGGTGTGCAGATAGTTCCTTAAGACAGACTCAGATTAAAGTTGCCAATTGCCAGTTAATAATTCCTACTATAGCACCTTCTAAGTGTATTGAAACTCTTCTAAACACCTAAAATTTAATTTTAAACAACCAGAACATTCGCAACGAAAGAAGATACTTTACAACTATTTCCTTGCCCCAAACGGACAGGGTGTAAGAAGAAATGAAGAATATACCAATTGAAACAAGTCCTCCTCCACAAGAGTCGTTCAGAAATTAAAAAACTTAATTTCACGGAACTACTTAATATTTTCATATACAATTATAATCCGACACACGTCGTAAGTAATTAATTCATCCCAATATAATAATTGTAAAATGAGTTTTTCAATTGAACAGCGCACTGAATAAAAACTATCGAATTCAAAAGATTCTTAAAAATTTGATTCAACGTAAAATGTTATACAATAGAAAATATGATAAGCTAACTCGAATAAAATAGTAAAAATATAATCTTGAGCTATAAATAGACATTTAATAATATAAACATCTCTGTGTGCCTTTTCTTTTATCTCATAATACGCACATTATCAATTTTTGTTTAGTCGGATGCATGGAAAAAGCATTTATTACACCATTGCCTAAAGTTCCTAATCCAAGGGAATTAAAGTATATTTATCCTATTAGCATATTACCTACACTTTCCAAAGTCTTAGAAAGAATTATGGCTAATCAACTACAAATTCATTTACATCAGTATAATATCACTTGTACAGAGCAATTAGGTTCAGAAGTGATCACAGCTTCAGCACAGCTTTGCTAAACAACACTGACGACATTTTAACTGCGTATGATAATGGCAACTTAACATTTTACCTGACTACTCTAAAGCTTTTGATACAGTTAATCATCAAACACTAATTTGTATATTACATTATATTGGTTTATCTATTCAGGCGATCTGAATGTTTACTAACTATTTGCAGGGCAGACTTCAGGCTGTTAATTATATAGGAAGAGGATCTTCTTTTAGAAAGTTGCATTCTGTAGTTCCTCAGGGATTCATTCTTGGTCCTTTGCTTTATATAATATATGTTTTTAGCATGAAATCTGTTCTTATTAGTTGCAAGTGTCATTTTTATGCCGACGATACTCAACTATACCTTTGTTTCGCGCCAGGAGATGTTAGGCAGGCAGTTGCTGCAATTAATTATGATCTTTGCAGCATTTTAGAGTACTGCTTGCAAATTAATCCTAAGAAATCTGCAGCTATCTTGTTTGGTTACAAAGACAATAGAAATTTAGTTATGTCCGATATCTTCATAAGTTTAAATCAAACATCTATTTCACTGCCTGAAACGGTAAAGAATCTTAACCTCTATCTTGATTCAGACCTCAGATTTAATTATCATATTTCTATGTGCCTGCAGAAAGCTTACTGCAATTTAAAACTGATTTATCCAAACAGGAAATCCTTAAATCAAACAACTAAAACCATGCTTTGCTCATCTTTGGTTCTATCACTGTTGGATTTCTCAGACACAGTATACAAAGGCTGCAAAATTCATGTGCCAGATTGATATTTGGTATTAGGAAACGTAAACATGTTACTCACAAACTAAAAGAACTTGGTTGCCTAAACATGCAAAAAAGACAATATTTGCATTGTGCTTTACTTTATTACAAGATCATAATGGAGAAAAATAAAGTTTCGCACAGAAATCCATAATTTGAATTTACGGTTCAAAGGAGACCTTATTCCGTCTCTTCATAGTACTGAGACATGTATACGGTCATTTACATAAAATGTTGTTAAGTGGTTTAATTCTTTATCTAATGCCGATAGACTTTTAAGCTTGCCCCGCCTTAAGAAACGTCTGGTTGTTCAACTAATCACAGAGCAATGTTCTTGATGCCTTCAGTTCTTTTATTGTTTGTTTAATTTAGATCTTCTTATCTACATAATTCTTTAGATTTATTTCTTTTATTTGCTTTATTTAACTAATTATCTATTATAATGTAATAATGCTCCTTGTCTAGTATTGTTAGTGTACTAGTTATTATTTTTTAACGGTTTACATCACGTCGGGTTAAATGGAAGAACAGGCTGCATTTTAATGCAGAATCAGAATCTGTTTTAGTGAAAAAATCCGTAAACTTATTGTCAATGTAGGGAAAGGGAAGAATAACCAGTTGTTTACTGTATGTAAGTATCGTTGATACTGAACTAAGAACAAGATTGCTCAGAAGGCACCTGAAGATTTCCAGCGTCTTGCAAGGAAAGCAAAATTGAAAGTTCAGAAAAAGCCCTAGTGAAAAACAAAGATGAGCCAACCATTTATTATGCTTATTTAGAAGAAACTTTTCAAATAATCCACGGCTGTCATCTCGCGATTGGTCATGGTGGTCGAATCAGAATGATTAAAGATCTGAAAACTAAATATAAAAATGTGACAGCTGAACTCGTTACACTATGGGAATCTTGCCAGAAAATAAAGTTTACAAAAAAAAGGCAGATTATAGGCAAGGAACTTATTTTAAAATGTCAAACTGATTTGATAGACATGCAATTACAGGCTAACGGTGGTTATAGATTCATAATTCGTACAGCTGCGATCTTTAGAAACTAAAAGAGCAGAAGAAGTAGCATATAACTTGGTTGATATCTTTACCATCTTCGGAGCCTGGCATTTTCCAAAGTGACAATGAGAGAGAGTCGTCGAAGAAGTGTGTGCGATGTGACCAGAACTAAAGATCATACATGGTAAGCCCCGGTACTCTCAGTCACAAGGATCTATTGAAAGGGCTAATCAAGATATCGAGAAGGTGCTTTGTACTTGACTGAATCTAACAACACGGCGAAATGCCAGTTTATGAAAAACAGAGCATATCACTTAGGAATAAGCCGCAGCCCTCACGAAACAATATTTGATTGCAAAGCTAAAGTCGGAATAAATACTTAAATCTCTCTAGATTTGCTAACTGGACTTTGTACAAAAAAAGAGCTAGAAATGATATTAAATGAAAACAACAAACAAGTTGATAACTACCAAATTGAAAACGACAGCCAACTTGAGAAGGTAACCGAAACAAGTATTTCTAATATTGAGAACCAAAATAATACAGATTTGGATACCTTGCTCCATCAAACAGCTACCAAAACGGCGGAGAAATAGCTATTTTATTCAATAAAAAACACAGTACATTCTAGATGTCGTATTAATTAGTTTAATTTAATTTAATTAATTTAAAGATGCCAGGACCTCAGCCAAACAATCTCTGGAGAAACAAGCAGGAGAAATGCTGGCTTTGTCATCAGTGAAATAGTCTGCTGCCAATATAGGTGACAACGTACTGTTGAAAATACCAGACATAGATCAGGCTAAAACCTACGATAGAAACTTTATAAGAATTGTTGACATGTTTGCAAAACTCGTAACATCCCATAACACGCCGTGCCGTGGACTTTAATGTAAACTTTATTGTGTTTTATTACTTTTTCCAAGACTAACAGATATTACACCTAATAGCTAGATAAAGTGATTAATATAGCCTCTATAATCACTTTGACCAAATTCGGTAGATATTATACATAATAGCTAGATATTATTCATATTGGCTTGTGTTTCTAATTTAGTACCAATTGTTTTGGCTAAACAATTAAAATTTTTTATAAAATAAAATATTCTGTAGCAAAAAGTCAAGTTACGATAGCCTCCGGAGGAAGTAGTACCCTTGATACCATTTCCCTAAAGTTATTTACACAACTGGAAGCTTTACAAAACATTTTTTTGTAGCTGAAATTATGTTATTTACCTCGGGATGTATTTCCCCCACTTTTTCCGCGGTGAGATGCAATGAAGTGGATCATCTCGTGTAAGACTTAAAGCCCTACTCCAGTCTTCCGCATATAAGGGGCTGCATCAGTAACAAAAAGTAGCATTTTATGGTACTAAATTCCTTCTGGCTATAAAAGAGTCATCGAGCGATTAACTAATTGAACGATTTCTGCTTTACAAAATGTTCGTGGCTAAAAGATAGAATTTGGTATTTGCTTCCGAACTTAAAATACCAATTACAACGTTTTTACTTCAGATAGTTCAAAGGAAACTGAAGTAAAGTTCCTTAGCTTAGATAATATCAATAAACGGTTGAAGAAATCTTATTATTAATTATTTTATCAATCCCGGTACAGTGTTTCTTACACAAACTAATATTGTCTCTCCCTCTTTAAAATGTTTTAATCGCATAATTATCTCTAAAATGATGTCTACACGATCTTAGAGGCAAGTTAGGCAGACATAACTATATTTATAATATTTGGGCAGCTGTATCTGTATAAGCCTATCCGAACTGCTCAGACTGACCTGAGACCGGTCTTGACTTTGACTCCGGAATCTGCGGGCCTCTATACGAGGGTGGTCCGAAAAGTTTCCGACCTAACAAAGATACAAGACATTTTTTCTGAAAATTTTTTTTTATTTTTCATCATAATCTCCTTGTAACTCTACACACTTCTCCCAGCGATGCTCCCATCTCTGTAACCCGTCCAAATAGTACTCGGCATTTTTCTCTGCAAAATAATTGTTCACGAAGGTGATTGCCTCTTCATTTGACGAAAATCTTTGCCCTCCGAGCGCAATTCTTAGATGAGGGAACAAAAAGAAGTCGCTTGGGGCTAGATCTGGTGAGTAAGGCGGATGGTCAAGCAGTTCAAACCGTAATTCGTGGATTTTCGCCATGGCAACCGCTGAGGTGTGAGACGGTGCGTTGTCTTGGTGAAACAGGATTTTCTTTTTCTGCAAATGTGACCGTCTTTTCGCAAGTTTTGCCTTCAGCTTGTCAAGTAATGATGCATAGTATGCTCCTGTAATGGTTTTTCCTTTTTGAAGATAATCGGTTAAAATAACTCCATGACTATCCCAATAAACAGTTGCCATCACTTTCCCAGCCGAAAAACAGTTTTTGCTTTTTTTGGAGCCGGTTCCCCCTTTGCAGTCCACTGTTTGGACTGTATTTTTGTTTCGGGCGTATAATGGTGTATCCAAGTTTCATCTACAGTAATTAATCGGCGCGAAAACTCGGATTTATTTCGCCTAAACTGCGCCAAAACAGCGTTGGAAATATTCATTCGAACACGTTTTTGGTCTAACGTGAGCAAACGCGGCACCCAACGCGCGGACAGCTTTCTCATGCCTAAATGTTGATTTAATATGTGACAAACACGTTCTTTTGACATGTTCATAACCTCTGCTATCTCTCTCACTTTAATTCGGCGGTCGTCTAGCACCATTTGGTGAACTTTGGCGATGTTTTCGTCGGTAGTTGCAGTTTTTGGACGTCCCGAACGTTCATTGTCTCCCAAGCTCTTACGGCCACGTTTAAATTCAGCAGCCCAAAATTTCACTGTGGTAAATGATGGTGCAGAGTCCCCATACACAGAATCCAACTCATCTTTTATTTGCGAAGGCGTATTGCCTTTCAAAAACAAATATTTAATGACAGCTCGATACTCGATTTTGTCCATTTTCACAAAAAAACTCACATCAACTCACTGAAACGACTGTTACATAAAAACTGCGCGTCCAAAATGGCTGAAACTTTGGTGAGTAACTGTCAACAGATGAACAACGAAATTCAGTAGCTTTTATTTACGAGTGCTGCCATCTTCACGTTGAGGTCGGAAACTTTTCAGACCACCCTCGTATAATGACATAAATTGAATTAGTTATCTTTTTGACTTGACAGAAGGTTGGGATTTTGGATTTTAGCCCCGCTTAGTCTCCAAAGTGATTTGGCTCCAGAGCTTCTTGATTCCTAGTTTTCAAGATCAGTCAGACTTTGGTATTGAGTCTTTAATAAAATAATAAATATGCCATAATTTTTTTATAGTTTATTGTCTTGCATAAGTATTACTTATGTACTTTTATATTGTTATATAATTATATCGAATGGATAAATAAGAGTATTTATTTCGATAGCTTCCATTTCTAAATTCTCAATTAATTTGTCGACTGTTTTGACTAGGACAAATTTGGTCACCCTACATAAATGTAATTTAGTAACAATGTCTGCAACGGCAACCAACAAAAAGAAGTTTTTCCAGTCCTCATTATTCCAACTACCAAAGACCAGCATGTTACGATTTATACGAAATAGGAACCCTCTGTGTGTATATCACAGCATCCAGTACGTAGTTAACTTATCTATATAAACTTGACGTCCCGAACGTACATCGTCTCCCAAGCTCTTACGGCCACGTTTAAATTCAGCAGCCCAAAATTTCACTGTGGTAAATGATGGTGCAGAGTCCCCATACAGAGAATCCAACTCATCTTTTATTTGCGAAGGCGTATTGCCTTTCAAAAACAAATATTTAATGACAACTCGATACTCGATTTTGTCCATTTTCACAAAAAAAAACACATCAACTCACTCAAACGACTGATACATAAAAACTGCGTGTCCAAAATTGCTGAAACTTTGGTGAGTAACTGTCAACAGATGAACAACGACATTCAGTAGCTTTTATTTACGTTGAGGTCGGAAACTTTTCAGACCACCCTCGTATTCTTGCAAAAACATTGGAATTGTCCGCTTTATTACTTGTTTTGTCTTAAATAGCCCTAGCATACAATAAAATCTGCAATTTCATAATTCTGAAGAGTGATATTGAAATATTCAGTGGGCATTTTGCTTATTTTCCCACACTCTAGTAATAACCATTAAAATTATTATTCTTTTGTTTAAGTATCATTAAGGTATACAAATATTTTGTTTTGATAATCCTTTCTTGATTGTACAGTTGGATACAGATGAATCTGGAACAATATCATCATCGAGTAGTCTGAAGTCTGCTTATTTTGATGTTTTTTTTTGTACACGATTTTCGTCATTTTTTGTAAGAAAAACGACGCAACGTACAATTTCTTACATACAAAGGAAGCTTCATTTTTGTACCAAATTTTATCAAAAGAAACTTTCAATGCGGGAAAATGTTATTATCTGATGGAATGTCGCAAGGAAAAAGAAGAAATAGACAATTGCGGACAGCAGTTGCTGGCAAGTGGCAGAACAATCGTTACATGAGATTTGATTACTGTCCACGACTCTGTAGTAGAAGACCATCACCAGTACATTTGTAGAAGAAGTAGAAAACTAAATAAAATAAAAACAAAACGTAATGAAAATACTGAAGTAAAATGAATAACAATTAGTGATAAGAATTGATACAAACTTATACATCATTCATCATTGATTAATATAACCTGTTACTACGCTGCTCTAGTATGATAATGAAAACAGGCATTAAGATAAATGAATTCAAATGCGAATAGCCCACGTATGCCCCGTATGAGCAAGGCATTCGTTCTTTGAACGGAGAAGGCAAACCGTGTTCTGTCTAATAAATCGTGCACTGACTACGTAAAGTCTAATCCATGTTAGTACAATAAGAAGTCGAATATTTAGGTACACTTAAGAGAATACGATTGTCATGAAATGTTTTGAAAGGAAAAGAAGAACTAAAAGACAAATAATAAATAGGACATATTTGTCAGAGGGGTTAGGGCGTCAGAGCATTTGATAACAGAACTGGGGGGAAGGGTGAGCAATAATGTAGATTTTCTCATTCACCTGTGCATTAATTAGGAAGGAAATGAATTTTGGGACGAATATAGTACACGTGTGGCTGTACCAAGCAAACGACATAGTGATGAGTTGATATAGTGTCCATTGTTGATGAAGGGTTATTATAGGTACTCTAAGGTGTATAATAATGTTAAATCCATCAAATGTGCAGTCATAAATGAGTAGTTTGTAATATTTAAAAATGTTAGACAGAGGAATGGCTACTGCTTGGTTAACTTGTCGAAAATGTCTTGATAGCTTTTTGAGGTCTTGAAAGAGAATTTTGTACTTAAGAAAAGCAGATGGATTTGATGGTGTTTATAGAAATTTATTATAGTAGAAGTTGTGAGGATTTGTGTTAATATAATAGGTCAACAGTTTTGGTGGGTAAAGTGGACGGTTGTTGAGAGTTATCTGCTTCGCGCGCCTTTTGATGAATTTGCTGTAATTTATTCTCTATGTGATGGAAGGTGTCATCGAGGTGTCGCTCGTACTTGCCAATAGTTTTTAGATTACCATCTAGTGCCCTCATTAGCTGCTGAACAGGAATCTCGGTTGCGTGGTTTTCCATTACTAGATTATCCAATTTACGTTGCGTGGCCACACCACAACACCAAGAGTAGGTATCTCGACCTTTCAGACACAGTGGGTCGTTATTCTGGTTGGACCAGGAAGGTTTTAACGTTGAAACGTCAACTCTGTTAATTGCTCTATTTTCGTTTTCTGCTTAATGATATGCATTTTTTGTACCGTTTGTTCTATTTTGATGTTTCTTATCGCTGTTTTGCTTGAAACAAAATATATTTACATTTTCGAAATGTTCCTGAAGTGTGTCGTAGCTCACTTTAGGGTCGAAATTATAAGCGACAGTTTCTAGCTCGTTTTTTTCACCCCTTATATTTCAGTTTAAAATCTTTTCTTAATATCTGCCCACGTTTCGGACGCATTTCCAGCCTTTAGAATATCATTTTCATACCATAAATTGGTTGGACTTTTAATTTTAATTAATTGCAAGTTAATTCTAAAAGAGTCATTTCATGCATTTGCCAGTGCAGCCTTTTATTATGACATTAGAAAAGAAATCGTGTTTGCGGAGGCTAGATGAAAGGTGGTAGGTGACAAAAATTTAGGTACAGCGGGTGTACGTTGTGCGGAAGTTGCTTCGGTTGTGGCAACATTCATGTTGTCTAAATTAGTCTAAAAGGTTTGGAGTATTGGTTTCACTTACGTTACTATTATCACTTTCAACTGTCGGTTTTACCGTCGTATTCTCTATTACATGCTTCGGATCTTCCTCTTGCGCAGGTAGCCATGTAAAGAGAATATTATTGTTGGTAATTTACATTGTTTATTTATTACTTACCCTGTACTATTTATTAGTAAATTATTTTTAAAATATTGGATTTGTCCTTTAGTGTCTTTTTTATTCGTGGAATACTTCCCCCCTCTTCCAGAGTAAGCTAGAGGTGGGTATATGCTAGTAGCGCCCACATTTACTAACAAAATCTTATCTACAAAGCTGAATCTCGATCTACACTCCGACATTAGAGCTGCCGTGGCTTGTGGTGACAACTTATCATCAATCTATATACGTCTGCGTGATCTCCGAGAGATTTTTGTACATTGCCCAGGCTGATTTCTTACACTGACCAGCAAATTCTGAAGTGTGTCACTTCCAGTCAATGCAAGGAAAAACTCGATTCGAGCTTGTTAAACAGGAGGAACGTATTCACACTCTTTCCGGTTCCAAATGCAATTCACAAGATGCCTGGTTGTAAATAATTGCACTACAACGTACTAATAATTATTGTCTTATGCAGAGCTTGACTGATCTCAAGTCTTTTTGTCGTTTCCTCTTGACTGGATGTTTGGAGATTTTCAGAGATACACAGTGGCTTATCGATCGAATCTTTTCTCCCTGTGCTCAGTATGAAAGTTCGAGATGTTATGTTTCTGTGATCATCCCAGATAATAAGAACTATTGTTAGAATATCACTATCAAGATTATTATTTGTCAGCTAAAAAGATTCTTGATTTAAAGAAATTGACAACAACGGGAGATTCCAGACACTTAATTGTAATCAATTTCTGACAAATAATGTAATGTTAGGCGAATTATAATTTTTTAAATTATACGCTCGGACCCCATCGATTTTTATTTTTAAATGTGCATTTTTATACAAAAAATATTTATGACGTCATCGATATCTTTTTAATGGCAACCTCTATATTTTATTACGAAATTTAAAAGAGCATATTTTTTTACATACGGTAAGGTAATTATGGGTATAGGTCATATCAGAAAATTTTGAAGAAAAACGGTAACAGAATTTCACAATATCAAATTTACTGGTAATGCAAAATTCAAAAGACAACTGAATTAAATGTTCAAATTGTGTACCATTGGCAACCTGACAGTAGCCAAGACGACGAAAAAATTCTCTTTCAATATTGTCAATAACTTCTGGAGATATAATAGGACCAGTGAATTTAGAAGATTAAAGACAAGAATTTGTCAAGAAATACGATGAAGGGTTTGAGTGTTACTCGAATAAGCCTTGCTATATATGTAGTTGCTCGTTTAGGAGATTTAGTCATGTCTTGCATAACTTTAAAAGTGTCTGTTCTTTCCTCAGCTCTTAACTTTATTTGAGCAGCATTAGTTAACTCCTTACTGCTTGTAATAGTGCAAAGATGTTCAGTCTTACGCCTTTTCCTTAGTTCACTTGATTCCCTAAAACTCTTTTTTGGATGTCCTAGTTCTTGTCGACTCTGCGGTATTTTAAAAGTGCCTCTTAGACAACTCCCATTTTTTCAAGAATAATTCTTTTATGTAATGCGAAGAAACCCATCTACGCTTAATTTCGGTTTTTAAACAAGACATCACATTCTTGAACTCTTTCTTGTTCTCAGAAGTATATTTTTCGCATTTTGCCAAAAAAGTTTCGGCATATTGTAGTTTGCCATTAATGTCACATTCATTAGATTCCTGAATTATATCAAAGAAACGTTGCCGAGTTATTACTTTGACTCCTGAAGGTCCTAGAATAAATAAAAAACCAACAAAATGATGCAGATCGAAATTAACGGTTTTGGGGGTAGATTTATATTCAAGTTAATAACTCAATGATTTGGATCAAGTTGGAACTAATTTTAATATTGAATGATATTACAATGTCTGGTCTTTATTGTAAAATAAAAAACAACACCGGGAAATACCCGGAAGTGTAACAAAACCTATCAAAAAGTTTGATGTCACATGAAAAAAGTACAATTCTTTGCATTATCTTTTAAAACTGTTATGGGATTTATAAATTAATTGCAACAACTATAATATATACTGAAATACACTACACATACCTGTATCAGAATCCTCCGTAATACATAAATTTATAATGTTACGCGTAAAAAGAAAATACTAATTTCAAAATATAGGTATTGCGACACATAAACTCAAATGTTTGGTTGCAACTAAATACCCCGTCGACTTTGGGCTTATCTGGCGGGTACTGCAAGTGCTATAAGGAGGCGGTTTTTCTAGTGAAAATATTACCTTAAATAAATGTGGTCTATTAATGTCATCCCAAGAATTCCACACCAAACATTAAAGGAAAAAACGTCTTGAAAGTAACTTTTCCTGCTCTAGTGAGAATTCTCTTGAGAATAATAATGACAATTATGCCTATTAATTTCTCCATTATTGCTAAATCCAGCATCATCTGAAAACAGTACAAGCTTTAAAAAATCTAGGTTTCTTGTTAATTCTCTTCCGATGAGGTGACAAAACCCTATACGTTGAGCATAATCTTTCTCGGTTACGTGCTGAACTAACCTACAATGATACGAATGAGAAACATGTTTACGCTGCACTAATGTAAACTTACCTGAGCTGATTAGAATGAAATACATTTGCTTTTAAAATTTCTGCCAATACAGCGACTTCATTAACCTCGTCTGTTGCTTGTCGAAGTTTGTCTTTTTTTTTTTAGTTTCATAAAAGTTCCATGCTCTTCCAAGTTCTTTTCTAACCGCCTGAAGTAGTATGTACTGGCTTTCTTCTATTTGGGAGCCATCTATGGAAGTATGGTGTGTTGCCTATAAGGATGGTGCGAGATAAAAAGCTCATAGTGTATAAAGATTAGTTTTATTTGAATTTTAATCACGTCTTGAGAATATGACATTCATTAGTTTTTTAATATTCTAGATCTGTGTGAATGTTGCAACAATTTGCTTTTAGTTGTGATATATTTTTTATTTAATTTTCCAAACCTTACATATTGAGAATAAATTTAAACAATTTGAATTTGTTTTATTCATATTTATGTAAGCCTTTTAAAATGCAGGAATAGAAGCCAATGTGTGAATTTAATTAGAGATTTAAAATTGAAACTAGAAAAACTGCATATTAGGATAGACTAACAAGTTTTTCCAATGTTTTTGCAATTTGATTGGTCACTCATTGTACTTAATTACTTTCTTTTAATTCTATTCACTGAAATTGACCTAACATGCACAGATAAAAACAATTTGAGATATAATTCCTCTCATATTTAATGCAATAATTTCTTAACGGCCTACAATTTGTAAGTCTACTAATTATATCTCAGCAAACAGAGTCACGTCATTACGACGTCGACATTTGGTAATTTTTCGTCAGTAAGGTCAATGTTTTTATAAAAGACGTATTATTGACGTCATATTGAATGACGTACTAAAAACGTCGTTCTAATTCGTCATATTATCATTTCTTAGTTATAAATGATCACATATAAAAGTAGGTGTGTAGTTTCAAACACTTGAGAATGTATTTTTTTGAAGGACTTACAATAGCATTTTAAAAAAGAATCATGTAATGATGTTGAAATTGGTGGTCTTGCAATCATGAATATTGACTGACACTGAGGAAACAGGAAGCATTTTGGCCTCTCTACAAAACTCATAACCAATATATCAAAGGATTATGAGATATGCTCAGTAGAAGACGTCGATGGCAAACGTATTGTGCTACCATTAAATAATTATAAAACACCACAGGTATGGATGTCAATGCCCCTTATTCATTCATTGTTGTAATATTAACTACATATGTATATTGTATAACTGCATGAAGGCTGGTTACTTTAGATGTCATTACTGGAAGTTTATTTATTTTGTTATGTTAGTGTGCAACTTCAGAAAAGCAATAATAACTCTGATTTTTCAAATGGAAAGATGCTTAGAAGTTCTAATTCCAGTATATTATTCTATACAAAAAATATCAAAGTTACGCATCCATCGGTTAATTTTCTTTCTTTGTGTACAAAATAGTGAACAACTCATGTATAACTTCTTAAATAAAAGATTTTTAACAACAAAGTTGCAAGCAACACACTTTTGTCGATTACCCTGTATGGTGTTTTGTATTTCATCAGTAGCATAGGTAAGTATGATGTAGTAAAAACGTAATGCTAGGTCGTACTTTCGTATATTTGATGACGAACTTTCGACGTTACTTTTAAAGTACTTTCGACGTACTTTTGACGTCATTGGGATGTGACTTATTGCCGTTATGCGAACGTCTTTTCTACGTCATTAAGAATGACCGTAAATACGTCAAATTGACGTGATCTTGTTTGCTGGGATGTTCAACATATACTATTCTGTGCTATAAATTTTATTTGTAGTTCTTCTTCTGCTGTAAATCTACTTCTGCCTCTTAAGAATTGTATATATTTAGTTCAATCTTTGTTTTGTTAGTTAGATCTTTAATGGTAAATTCACCATCGGCTAACAGTACGTCACCAAGAATAAGCAAGTTTATGATCTTTGATTTCTTTACAATTTTACAGTCAGAAATTCAACCCTCAAATAATTCACTTACAAATGAAACGGCACCATTGGGAGTGCATTCTAAAATATTATACTTTTAAATATTTGTTATATTTATGAAATAATAACCTACCAATTAAGACCTCAAAAGTTGCATCACTCTACTAACATTCTTCCACTTGCAAAATATTTATGGTAAATTTTCTTGGATTTTAACAAACACAACAGATTTTTCAAATCTCCATGAGATATCTTTCATTAAAGGCCACTTCTTAGCCTTACTAAAGTATCAGTTCTTGTAGATCAGTATACTTTCAGGATTTTGTCGTTGTTTTTGTTTTATTTTATTGCATAGTGTGACTTGACAAGAAATCTAATAAAATTAATATTTGTGTAAACACAAAACCTGTATAAAATTTGCATACTTCTTCGTTGGTCTTAATTTTTTCTTCAAAAATGTTCTTCATGCCTTTACTTCATCTTGTATGTAGTTAATCTTTTTGTTTAATAATTTCACTTCCTTTTGCAATTCTGATATCTTATCTTTTAACATTATTTTCTACAAAACTGAAAACTGTCTGAGTTGGAATTGAATTATCTGAAACTTCCGCCACGACTGAAACATCTCGTTTATTTTTCAATTTTTTGGAATGCATGTTTTTATCGATAGTATCATAAATTTTGTCAGACTTTAACAGTAACATCAGGATCCGTTTTCATTATTGCTGTATTTCTTTTCTAAAGGTTTTCTTTTGCCGGTGTTCTGAAAAGAAAATGGTAAATATGGATGCTGTAAAATTATTTTTCATTACCTTATCTTTAAATTTAAGATAGTTGCAAGAGGTAATGGACGTTAAGAAGATATTATTGGTTACAAGTGCAAGGTTATTAAATTTCCGATCTTGTCGCTTGCCGCTTTTAACCCTTTCCACGCACTTTTTTAAGTTTTGCGCTCTTCAGTATGGAATAATTGAAATTTTTAATTAGTAACATTAGCTTTTTTGTAAAGTTACACACACACAAATTTATTAGTAGTTTTGAGTGTTTAGATTTGATTAAGTAAGTTTTTTGAGAGCAAGCGGGATGCTTTCACAGTACAAATAAAAATCAATAGTAGTACAGTGTTCAGGAAGTTGTATTGCCTGCCTGATTAATAAAGATTCAAAATGAGCTAACTACAAGATTTATTAGTAAATAAATCAGAATAAAGTATATGCAACTATGACAACAGATAAAAACATTCTAGTCACACTATAAAAAGTTTAAAGTAACTAAGTAGTATATAGAACAATAAGAAATACCACAAATAATATAAAAAACCAAATATAAATGACAACACCAAACTATAATTAATTGCATAGTTTAAGTTTATTACAACAGTAATTTAAATAATCTCATTTGAATTAAGCTTCACATATTTTTCGCAAGCGTTCCATATTTTCTTTGCAAAATGTGGATCTTTCGCTTTAGTAGGTGGCCTGTGGACTTTACAGTCGACGAAGAATTTCCCGGTATGATTAATAACGTGTTTGCACAAAACCACGTGTAGAGCTGTTTGTATACCTTCGACTGGACACTGAAATATAAAATTAAAATCTATTCTTCATAAAAACTAAAACAACTTACCTTAGCAAAAGGTTTTATAACAAATAAGTTAAATAGTTTATAAAGTATGTCACCACATGAAAAATTCTTTGCATATTTTGAGAAAATATCTGTATAAACGAAACCGGGATGCACCGAATAGGCTGTTACATCAGTTCCTAATAATTTCTTTGATAATTCATTAGCTGCTATAATACTGCATAATCTTGAATTCGCGTATATACTTAGATCTGCCCATGGGGAGCCCGCTTGATCTGCGGGGTAATTTAAATTTTCAAGACACAAATTGTGTAAAAATGCTAGTAAGGAACTAACGAAAACTATTTTACTTGGTGATGATTTCTTAAGTAATCCTAAAATGATATTAAATAATTTGTGGAAATACATCATAGAATTTTCAAATCTTAACTTACCAATAAGTAAGTGAGTTAATAAGAAATGCCCAAAAAAATTTATTTGCATTCCCATATGCAATCCATCTTCTGTGTAAACCTTTCCTATACCGCCAATACCAGCATTGTTTATTAAAAAATCTAGTCGTCGTTCACTTTTATTAATATCTTTCGCTAGTTCTCTAACTGATTCTAAAGACGTTAAATCGAACTTTTTTGTTACAACATTTGAATTTCCAGTTTGGACAATAATACTCTTCTTTGTTTCCTCGCAGTCATCTTTATCTGCTATAATTACACGACATCCCCTTCCAGCTAAAGCTAAAGCCGTTAGATAACCTAATCCTGCAAAGTGAATTTTTAAAATTTGTGAATTTACCTCATTTTTAAAAATATAAATTTAACCTACCTGCATTTCCTCCAGTGATCAGTGCGGTTTTTCCATTTAAATAAACATTGCAATAACATTTACCAACAGTTAATTTTGCATACACTTTTACAACTGAATAAACTATTACTGGTATAAAAATCGTTAATCCAAGAACGACGTACATTTTTTATGGAGAAAAATCTGCAATAAGAATTGAAAAATTTGGTTTCGATTATTCAGACTTTGTGCTACCTACTAGAACAAGATACTATTATCAACTAAATGTAAAATAATGAAATACAGTTTATTTTGCTGTACATTTTACGATAAACATAGTTTTATTTCTTTAACCTTGGATACATTTATTTTAAAATTTTTATACCTTTTTGTATGGTGAAAGGAGAATTTTGCATAGTAATTTCGAAAAAATGAAATTATTGATTAAGGTTGCAGTCTTTCTTTTTGTTTCCATTTTACATATTATAGTTCTTGCTGATTTTCCTCTTACAAAATCCTTGATCGTAAGCTCTAAGTAGATTGTTTTAGTATTTTATAAATTCTGGGTTGCTATTTATTCAATTTTAAAAAGTTTGCGTGTAGAAAGAAATAAGTAAAATACAAAAAGTTATTCTTTAATTAGGATACTAGAATTTGTCACGACTGTCAATATTATGACTTATTTTAAAAACTAGTTTCAGCATGTATTTTGTGCTAACCTTTGCCGTAGTAAGACGTATTTTTCATTTGCTCTGTGTTATGTTTGTTGTATCATACTGGGCTATTTCTTTGAAATCAATTAAATAAATTTATGAATTAATAAATATTTAGAAATAGTTTTGATTATGGAAGAATGCAAAAAAATATCAGCAATGAAAGTCAAAGAATTAAAATCAGAATTGGAAAAGAGAAATATAGATAAGACTGGCAATAAAAGTGAATTAGTAAATAAACTACGACAAGCTTTAAATTCTAGTTTTGTGAATGAAGATAATGGAGTAGAGATATCAGAAGAACAAGTTAAAAAGCAACGTAAAAATATTGCACGTAAATATGTTAACAGTTATCAAAATAAAATACAACAGATAGAAAAAAAGGTTAAAATATTAGAAAAGATGGTGGTTCAATTAAAAAAGAAATTAATAAACAAATTACAACAACAGCGACAGCAAGTAGAAGCAGCTAAAAAAAGTAAAGATAAGGAAGAGAATTCAGAATATACAAAGAAAAGCCGGTCAGACAAAAATGAAAACAGAAATGTGACAAACATATCACCGCAGATTAAGAATATTCAAGAAATAGAAAAAGTAAATGTGGACGAAGAATGTGTTAAACCGATAAATAATTTAAAATCGAATGTGTTAATGGTAGTAGATAGCCATGGACGTAATTGTGCAAGAATGCTAGACGATTTATTAGAAAATGATAATGTTTCAGTAAAATGTGTTTTTAAGCCGAATGCAACTTTTGATAAAGTGGTGGAAAACGTAGGTGAACTATGTAGCACGTTTGATAAAAAGGATTTTGTTATTATCTGGGGAGGAATACACAACGCTATGAATGGCAAACGAATTAAATATGAAAAGATTCTGAAAGTGTTTAATGAGTTAAAAAATACAAACGTAATTTGTTTATCTGTTCCTTACTGGCAGGGGCGAAAAGTATTGAATCAGTTGATATACGATATAAATAGCAAATTGTTTGAAGCCAGCCAAGAAAGTTACAATGAAGTTAACTTTCTGGATTCAAATTCCTTATTAACAACAAAATCGTACACAGCGCATGGTTTGCATCTAAGTAAATTTGGCAAGTATAATTTGTGTAACAGCATTGCGAATAATATTACTACTAGTATTAAGTTGCAGACAGGTGAAAATTTAATATGTAAGGAGTTCGTTAATTATGGGAATTTAATAAAAATTGTTCCAATCAACATAATGAAAGACGAAACGGTGATAAATGGAAATGAAAAAACTAAAAAATCCAAAGCTACAGATCGAGACGCAGCGTTGAAGGTGTGTACTCCACAAACACATGAAGATAGTGCTGAGGTGATAAATAACAATTCTAGAATTTATCCAGTATTACCAAAATTGACAAATAAAGAAAACCCTTTTTTATGAAAACAAATTTATGCAACGCGAATAAACGTAACAGTGACTGTATTATTTATGTTAATATACGTAGTCTATTAAAATATAAAAATGACATTGAAACGCTAATTTGTAAAAACTTTAAGCCGCTTATTATTAGTTTATCAGAAGCACGCGTAACAGACGAAATTGAAGACGTTGAAATAGCAATTAGTGGATATAACAGTATAAGGTGTAATTCAAAAAGTAGGAATACAGGGGGAGTAGTAACGTATATTCGAAAGAATGTAAAAGTAGGATCAGTGAAGAACTACATAAAAGAAAGTAACTTTTGGTTTTCAACTATAATGTTAACTGTATCAAAAAATAAAATGTTCTTAGTGTCTACCTATCACTCACCCACAGCAAGTGACTGTGAATTCTTAGATAATTTTGAAAATCTGTGCGAGGAATTAATTACAACAGGGTTAGCTATTGTTTTTATAGGGGACTTTAATATTAATGTGTTAAATGATTATACTTATTCGATAAGGTTAAGAGAGATAATACAGAATTTTGGAATGAAACAGATTGTTACGGAACCTACAAGAACTACTAATACTAGCGCTACATTAATAGATTTAGTAATTACTAATGATAATAATTTAATAGAAGCAGAAGTGCTTTATATGCCTAAAATCACAGATCATGATATTGTTAAAATTAAATGGAAAAAGCCTGTTTATGTTGAAAACAAAACGCGGTATATTACGACGCGCAAAATTAAAAAAGAAGATTTTGATATAATTTGTGAGCATTTAATAAAGAAAGAATGGATATATAGTAGTGTAAATATTAATTACGTTACAGAGAAGATTCAATCAAATATAAATGAAATTTTAGATAGTGTAGCACCAAGTAAAACGGTTAAAAAGAGAAATAATATTTGCAGTTGGTATAATACTACAATCAGTTTAGCGCAGAAAAGACGTGATCTGGCATATAAAGCATTCAAAACTTCAAAAAACATAAATGATTGAAATGTATATAAAAAACATAGAAATGAAGTTATTAAATTAATAAAAACAGCCAAAAAGCAGGATTTAGAAAAGAGAATTGATAGTTGTAAGAATAACTCTAAGAAAATGTGGGATGTAATTAAAAAAATAACTAAGGGCAAACCAGAATACCTACCAACCAATATTAAATTTGACGGCAATATCAATATCGCAAACAACCTAGCTGATGCGTTTAATAAATTTTTTATTGAAACTCTAACTGAAATTGCGAAAAGTATTCCCCAAATAACTTCAAAGCAAGACACTAATTATCTTTGTCCAACAACTAGCGAGTTATGTAACTTTAGAACGATATCTTTGCAAGAGTTAAAAGCAATTGTTGTAAATTTAAAAAATAAATCAAGTGTATCCTGTATTAATGCTGAATTCTTAAAAAATACTTTCGATGTTTTGGGATATCCATTACTTAATTTAATCAATACTTCACTACAATTTGGTAGGTTTCCTGATTTGTTTAAAGTGAGTACCATTGTACCTATACCTAAAGTAAAAAATACTGTAAATGCTAACGAATTCCGACCAATTAACATGTTACCCACATGTGAAAAAATTCTTGAAATTGTTGTTCATCGACAGATTGTTGAGTATTTCGAGGACAATGGATTACTTATGGATAGGCAGTCAGGTTTTAGAACACAACATTCTTGTGAAACATCGCTGCAACTTGTCTTAACAGAATGGAGAAATGAACTGGATAGGAATAACGTCGTTATAGCTATTTTCTTGGATCTAAAAAGAGCTTTCGAAACAATTGATAGAGATAGGTTAATAAAAAAGTTATATCAGTATGGTATCAAAGGAACAGTTTTAGACTGGTTTAAAGACTATTTGACAAACAGAACTCAAGTGGTTAGGTATGGCGATGTTGTTTCTAGTCCGAGGGAGTGCTTTCTGGGGGTTCCGCAGGGTAGTGTCCTAGGACCGCTCCTATTTATTATATACATGAATGATATAAACAACGTTTTGAAGAGTAATAATAACAATATTATGAATATTAATTTGTTTGCTGATGATACCTTAATTACAACATGCGGCAATAATATTCCCAAAATGATTAATGTAGTCAACCAAAATCTTGAAAATTTAAGTAAGTGGTTAATTATAAATAGATTAAAATTAAATACTAAAAAACCAAATGCATGGTAATAGCTACAACCTCTAATCTTAAGAAAATTAAAGATACACCCATTGAAATTAAAACTGAAGGAGATACATTAGAATTAGTACATGAAATAAAATATTTAGGAGTTTTAATAGATCGGCATTTAAAATTTGGTAGGCATTTAGAAGTTACAATGAAAAAAATTGCGAAAAAAATTGCGTTTTTAGCTAGAATAGGAAAGAATTTATCAGTTTGGGCAAAAACATTAATATATAAAACTATAATACAACCGCATTTTGACTATTGTAGTTCAGTATTTCTATTATCGGGAGAGTCGCAAATAAAGAAATTACAGATTTTACAGAATCGCGCTATGAGGGTCATATTACAATGTAATAAATATACGCCAATTAAACTAATGCATGATCAACTATCATTTATACCTGTCGATGAAAAAATAAAGAAGGATCTTTTAATACTTATGTACAAAATAGTAAATGGAATGGCCCCAACATATCTTAAAGATTTCGTAATATGTAATAATGATGTTCATGGACACTACACTCGCGGAATTGATAAATATAGGACAATTACTGTTACTACGAGAAATAGCTGTAAAACTATTTTTACGGAAGGCCTTAAACAATTTAATAATTTGCCAGATGAGATAAGAACTTCCCCAAATTTAAATACATTCAAAAGTAAGTTAAATAAATACAAAATAAATTAACAGTGTATTCCTGGTGTTATATGATGTTTTTATAAATTAATATTGTTTGTTATTTACTGCTTTATTGTGTATTTCCAGTTTGATATAATGTTAACTGTTATTTATTGTTAGGGTATATTTCTTGTTATATTTAATGTTAATTGTTAGTCATGGTTTAAAATAATTTTAATATGTAAATTGTAAGGATAATTTTATTATTGAATGTACAAAGAAATAGCATGGCTAAATATACAACTTTATTATTATTATGTATGACCTACTATAATAATTATTATTTGACGTGTATCAAATTAATAGTACCTAACACTATACTGCGCATTGTAGACGATTTGATACAACTACATTTACATGCTTCAAATATATTCTTCTTCTTCTTCTTTCTCATTTCCCAGTTATGTCTTACGGCATTGGGTCCTTTATCCGTCTCCTGTAGGTGTTACGGTTTGTCACCATTCTTTTAATATCATTGATGTTACTTCCTCTTTTCCTAGCTGCCTCTTTGATGTTATCCTTCCACTGGACTCGGAGTCTTCCTCTTACGTTTTTCCTTCTACTTTCATTTCGTATATTAGTCTTTCGGAATCCATACGCTGTATGTGGCCATATCATTTGATTTATTTTTGCTCGACCTGCTGGACTACTGGTTTCTGGCTTAGCTTGTCTCTGATGCTGGTGTTCCTTATTCTGCCCATTTTTGTCTTACTCGGTACTTTTCGTAAGTATTTCATTTCTGACACTGTCAGTTTGATCGGTGTTTACATAGTATTGACCATGATTCGGCTCCATAGAGAAGGTTGGGGAGGTAGTTGTCTTGTAGAGATGCAGTTTGGGTTTTATATCTAGTTCTTTTCTGCCTATTACTGTGTTGTTTATCTGATAATAGAGTCTATTTGCTTTACTTATTCTATTTTTGATTTCATCTGTTATTCGGCCATCTTTGCTTATAGTGCCGCCCAGGTATTCATATTTTTTTGTATACTTGTTTTGTTTTCCTACTATCCTTATCAATGTTCTTGCTTCTTGCCAATCTCTCTTTATATGCAGTATTTTACTTTTTTCTACTTTGATTGTCATTTCTTTCTTCCGTAGATTGTTGTTTCATATATTTATGTTTTTCTGTAGTTGACTTGTTGTTCCTGCCATTATCAGTAAGTATATCGTCCACATATACTAAATCACGGGTCATTATAGGGTTCAGGTTATAGTAACTTAGTTGTGTTCTTCTAGTTTCATTCTTACATTTCTTTATTATTGATTGATTGATCATGGTACTGCACTCCCAAGTGGAGTTTCGCCGCTTCCTTGCTGAAGCCTTTACAATCCGCATTTTGGGGTGGATTAGTCCCCGTTTTTTTGGCTGCATAGTGTAGGGCTTTTATGCTTTTCTAAATCTTTCTGTAATTTCTCTCTATTTCTTTCTATTTCTTGTTTTTTCCTTCCATTCAGTTACTCCTACGCTTTTTATATCTTCTTCAACTTCTTGTAACCATCTGTTTTTTGGTCTCCCTCTTCTTTTTTTATTTGCTGGTACCTATTCCATTATTGTTTTGATCTTGTTTTCAGTCCCCAATCTCCAAACGTGTCCAAGCCATTTAATTCTCATCACTCTAATTGGTTTTTCTATACTTGCACCATCTAATTCTTTTTCTATTTCGTGGTTCATCCTTCCTCTAATTTCATTATCTCTTGTTTTTATCGGACCTAATATTGTTCTCATTACTTTTCTTTTTAAAAACGTTTAAATTACGTTGTTCTTTATTTGTTAGTATCATTGTCTCTGCTGCATAGGTAATTATAGGCCTTATCATGGTTTTGTAAATTTTAATTTTTGTACGCTTTCGTATTGGTTTGTTGCATAGAACTTTTTTATTTGCGAAGAAAGCTCTGTTTGCAGCTTGTATTTTTTTGGACTTCTGTTTGTAACTCTGCTGTATTGGTTATTGTGATTCCCAAATACTTAAATTTAGTAACTTTTTCAAAATCATGTCTACCTACTATTACTCTTCCTGTTCCTGTTTTTCCTCCTATCTTCATTATTTTGATTTTTTCTACGTCTATTTCTAGACCTAGCTTTTTTCATTCTGTCTCTAATTCTACTAATATATTCTTCATTAAGTTTCTTTGTTTTGTTATTATCACCGGATCTATTTATTATACTATTACGAAAAGTAATTTCACCCCCTTATCAATTCTAAATTCTTGAGATTTGTGTCCATTAAGCCTTACAACTCCGATCACTTTTTTGTTTACACTTTTGATCACTCTTACGAGTTTCGGGTTTGTCTGAAGTTCCTCTAGTGCATATGTGTTCGCGGGACTCGATCGAATGCTGATTTTAGATCTACGAATGCCAGGAATATCTATTTGTTTTTGCTTTTTACCTTTTCTATGATCTGTCCAATCTTAAATATGTAGCCTTGTGTTTGCTTTCCTGGGCGAAAGGCTGATTGTTTGTCTTCTATGTAGTTTGTCTTCGACTTCGTCTTTTAATTTTCTTTCTATGATTTTGGAATACCTTTTAACCGCAACTTCTTACATATTGGAACAATGACATTCTTTTTTCAGAACTGCTTTTAGTTTTCTTTGAAGCAGTTTTCTATTCTTCCTTCTAACTCTTCCCAGGAGGTTTGTTTTGCTTGTTTTACAGTCTTTTAACTTCGTTTCTTTTCTGGATGTAGGTTAGTCTATCTGCTTGTGAATTTGTCCTTTTAAATTTGCACCAGGCCTCTATCTTCTTGTTGATTTTTTACTTTTTCAGTTTCCTCGAATAAATAATTGATATTTCTTTACTCTCTTTCCGATTCTAGTAGCTTCTTATACTATTCCATTTTTCTTGGTTTCTTTTTTTTGTTTTAGGATTATTGTGTCTGCTATTAGCAATCTGTGGTTGGTGCTCATTTCAGCTCCTCTTATTACCTTAACATCCTGTACTGCTAAAATTCATTCGGTAAGCAAAAATTACATCTAGAGAGCATTGTAGACATCTGCTTTATGTACACTATAAATACGGTTATCACGTTTTTGGATACCTCACGACTGGAACAAGCAATTTCAATTTCCACACGAGGACTAGAAGGATGAGTTTCCGTTGTGGGACTAGCATCTTTATTGGTAGGACTAGCAATGTATGATTCATTATTTCAAACGCGGGAGGCATCTTCAATGTTCGCAGACTCGTCGTATAATCAGCACCAGGACTAGCAATTGCGGCGACAACACTAGTAGTAGTAGCAGCAGTTTCGGCGCCATAGTTTCTGCATTCTTTTTTTGGACATCTTCTTTTGCTTTCTTCTTTTTTTCGGTAGGATGCACCACTTTCCTTGGTTCCGTTTATCTGAAAATACCAAACAATATTATTAACCAGCAGTGATGTGACATATTTCAAATACAAGTTTTGTATTTAAAATACCTCATCGCCAAAAGTATTTTGTATTTTATTTAAAGTACTCTTAGTAATGTATTTCCTATTTTGAAGATACAAAATACTTCTTTCTTATATTTTTCCATAGAACGCCTTTTAGAAATGGTCATTCGCCACATAGGAAGAAACTAAATAACGCATTATTTAAAAAATTAGTGATCTTAAAATCCAAATTTTGAACTTTACATTTGTAATATAGAGCACAATTTGGTCAGTAAACACATATTATTATGCTTAGGCATTTTTTTAGAATTTTAGAATAGTTGTACTACAATAACTTTTTCAGTTGACAGTAAGAATTTATATTGGCATTGGTAAATTTAAATAAATAAAATTTAATTTTGTTAAAAGAGCGAATTTTTATTGACCCAATTCTTATGGCCGCAAGACCATCTCTAAAAAATTGCATTCTCAACACTGATGCTGCTGCAACCATATCATAATTTATTATTAATATAATAACTAATTAGTAGTTATTATAGTTATACTTAATTTAATTAAAGTTTTTCTTCTGCGCCATTGTATTTTACTAAAAATATTTTAGAAAAGTATTTTGAAAATACGTATTTTGTATTTTGTTTTTAAATATCAAATCAAAAATGTATGTTGTACATTTCTGTATAACCAGCGACTAAAACACAGCTAATAAAATTAATATAAACTGTAAAACTATACTTACCTTTTGCCATAGGCGAAGACTATGAGGGAGGCTTCCTAAATTTGCAGATTTACACTCCTTAACTTAACTTACGCTTAGCCCAACTCAAAATTATCCGAACTTAAAACTTCCACAACCTCACTTTTGCACAAAAAGATACAGACTGAGTTGTGCCGATTCACGACTCTATTACCGAACGACTGGAAAATTAATACAAAGAGCGCTTTAATGAATGTAAGAGGTATACCATACTGCCTGTTTAATGACACTTCTTAAGAATGGAAAATTTCTCATTCTTCCTGCTGATATACCACTAAGTAAATTATACAGGATGACATTTTGAAAAATTTTAATGGGCCGTATTTTTTTTTAATAAGAGATATCAAAAAATGCTCAAAACCTTATGGTAGTATGTGTTGAAATAATACCATATATTTATTAGTTGATTAACTGTTATAAATACTAGGCAACACATAATACTATTGCATTAATCTTTATTTTAAAAGAATAGTGCAGTGCCTGGAGCGTTCAAAACGTGAAAACCTTGGAATGCAGTTACAGAAAATAAAATTTAATGAATATATACGGAATGTGTAGTAAATAATACATACGAAAATGTTTACCTATTAAAAACTTGTGTTTTTTATTTTAAAATAAAAAAATTGATAATTTCTATAATATGTATACGTATATACCATAATACAGATTAGTCTATAATATTCTTGCATGTCAAAATTAGGTAAGCAAACATATTTATACAGAGATAGTAATTGGGAAAAAAAGTAAAATATGGAAATTTTGATTAAAAAAAATATTTATAAAATATTTATTTATTTAAACAAATTTTACATTTTTTTACAAATTAAGCATTTTCTTCGACTTCACCTATTTTTATATATATATTGTGTACAATATTTTTTGCACGACCGTATTTTAAAGAAAATAAAGAAAAATCCTTGACGGTAGATTAAAAAATAAAGTTGACCAAGATCATGATTTCATTACGATACGGCCACTATAACATCGATACGTCAAATTAATTGCAAATGTTTATAACTGATAAATAATAAATAAATAATAAAATAATACATAACATTTGACATTGACAACTAGTTGTAAAGCGCCAACTTTAAAGGCGGTCGTGCAACATCAGTTTTTATGTAACTTGTAGCTTTTGGCGAAAATTAATGAATATTGAACACAGCAAAAAAGAACTCGTTTGCAATCTGCAACACCTTAGTTGTTCTCTTGTTGTGAATTATACACCTTAAAATCTCATTTCAAGTATTTGTACGACCAAATTAATCTCAAATTTCATCTAGAGATTAGGAATTAGCATTAGCGACAACCTAAAACTATCTTTATAGATTTCTGATGTTTATGCTGTCTTGATATTAACTTAAAAGCGATCATTACAACTAAATCGTATGGAATGTATTGTTTTTCTGATATGATAGTACGAAAACAAATAAACGTATCTTGAACGTTGAGGAATTTAATATTTCACCAACTATTTGATTCGATATAGATTCTTGAAATTGCAATTCATCAATGAGTTTAATTTGATAATTGTTATAATAACACTTTTTAAATTAACCAAAACTCAGAAATCTTAGAACGTACTGCTATTATAACTATATCACGTCACTAAGGCAAACACGAATGCAGTTCGACTGTAGGACTTTGCTCATGTGTGACAACATAAAATTTTTAAAACAAGTGGGGTCTCAAAGCATTTTAATACTTCGTAAATTGAAAATGCAATTTTTATTTCATTACAAGTGATTAAAACTATAACTCAGAATGGACGGCTGAATAGTAGGCCCTCCAAATGGGAGTTGTGGCGTGGGCGTAAGCAACCTAGCACACGGAAAACAATAAAGAGTAAGTACGAGGGTGATCTGAAAAGTTTCCGACCTCAACGTGAAGATGGCAGCACTCGTACATAAAAGCTACTGAATTTCGTTGTTCGTTTGTTGACAGTTACTCACCAAAGTTTCAGCAATTTTGGACGCGCAGTTTTTATGTAACAGTCGTTTGAGTGAGTTGATGTGAGTTTTTTTGTAAAAATGGACAAAATCCAGTATCGAGCTGTCATTAAATATTTGTTTTTGAAAGGCAATACGCCTTCGCAAACAAAAGATGAGTTGGATTCTGTGTATGGGGACTCTGCACCATCATTTACCACAGTGAAATTTTGGGCTGCTGAATTTAAACGCGGCCGTAAGAGCTTGGGAGACGATGAACGTTCGGGACGTCCAAAAACTGCAACTACCGACGAAAACATCGCCAAAGTTCACCAAATGGTGCTAGATGACCGCCGAATTAAAATGAGAGAGATAGCAGAGGTTATGAACATGTCAACAGAACGTGTTTGTCACATATTAAATCAACATTTAGGCATGAGAAAGCTGTCCGCGCGTTGGGTGCCGCGTTTGCTCACGTTAGACCAAAAACGTGTTCGAATGAATATTTCCAACGCTCTTTTGGCGCAGTTCAGGCGAAATAAATCCGAGTTTCGGCGCCGATTAATTACTGTAGATGAAACTTGGATACACCATTATACGCCCGAAACAAAAATACAGTCCAAACAGTGGACTGCAAAGGTGGAACCGGCTCCAAAAAAAGCAAAAACTGTTTTTTCGGCTGGGAAAGTGATGGCGACTGTTTTTTTGGGATAGTCATGGAGTTATTTTAATCGATTATCTTCAAAAAGGAAAAACCATTACAGGAGCATACTATGCATCATTACTTGACAAGCTGAAGGCAGAACTTGCGAAAAAACGGCCACATTTGCAGAAAAAGAAAATCCTGTTTCACCAAGACAACGCACCGTCTCACACCTCAGCGGTTGCCATGGCGAAAATCCACGAATTACGGTTTGAACTGCTTGACCATCCGCCTTACTCACCAGATCTAGCCCCAAGCGACTTCTTTTTGTTCCCTCATCTAAAAATTGCGCTGGGAGGACAAAGATTTTCGTCAAATGAAGAGGCAATCACCTTCGTGAACAATTATTTTGCAGAGAAAAATGCCGAGTACTATTTGGACGGGTTACAGAGATGGGAGCATCGCTGGGAGAAGTGTGTAGAGTTACAAGGAGACTATGTTGAAAAATAAAAAAAAAATTTTAGAAAAAATGTCTTGTATCTTTGTTAGGTCTGAAACTTTTCAGACCACCCTCGTATTGGAGATCCATTGCTTCAGGTATGTATTGATTAGGTTAAGAAAGGTACTTCCTTAAGTTTTTGATTTTTATTTAATTTTCTCTACCGGTTTTGTTCTAGGAACATCATCAGGAGAAAAATAGTCAGTTTTGCATGAATATGCAATTCATTTTGTTTAATTGTAGAAGTTTAATGTAGAAGTAAAATTATTAGCTGCGATTTATTTCTAGTTGGAACGGAGTAAACATTTTAAAACTTCCCACCTTGAATAACCTTTTCATTAGAAAAATTATCAAAAATCGCTGAAACGCGTCGATTTTGTTTTGGAGGGGAGCATTTAATAACCTACTCTAGTAAGTTGGGAAACTCACCTTTCCCCAACCACACCCACTCCAGAATTGTAAGTGGCACTATCCCCTGTGTGATATATCATTTTAAAGGGTATAAGATTCTCAATCATTTACATCAAAGAAAATCAAAATCGACCCAACCGTTCGTAAACTGAAATGTATTTAATTTAATCAATACAGTTTTAGCTCTAATTCACAAATAGCTGAGCCGGTTTTAATTTTCTTTAATGTAATAGACTGAGAATTTTATACCCTTTGATGATGGCGATGGTGATGGCGATGGCGACGGCGACGGCGATGGCGATGGCGATAGTGATGGTGATGATGATGATGATAACAGTTGTTCCGCATGAGAGGCTTAATTACACTAAAGGCATAATATCTCATAAAGATCTGTTAAATTGTTCCGTCGATGTAATAGCAGAGGCATTAAGCGAAGATGGGGTGGTAGAAGCGAAACGCATGATTTGTTTCTGAATGAATATTAACATGAAAAATGTGAAAAGTTTCATAGTTTACAAGTTTTTCAGATTTACTGCTTCAGTAACATTGGTTGAAACACTGGTTGAAATTATCTCTTATGGTTGCTCCTTGTGGATTGCTGAAAAAACTTACTTACGTAGACTCCTGATGGATGGGATAATGCCATTTAAAATTTTGGAGTGGGGGTGGTTGGGGGGAAGGCGAAAGTTTCCCAACTGACTAGAGTAGTTTATTAAATGTCCCTCCCCAAAACAAAATCGACGCGTTTCAGCGATTTTTGATAGTTTTTCTAATTATAGAGTTGTTCAAGGTGGGAAGTTTTAAAATGATCACTCTGTAGGCACTTTTACAGTGGAGCAGCCAAAGAACAAAGGGCTAAAAGAGCAATCTCAATACTATTCCATAAAAAATACAAAATAACATTTGTAACTGGGAATATATTAATGAAAAAATACGGAGAGTCAATATTAGTTTTAATGACACACGATTTGCGATTCTAGGAATATATGCACCGACTGATGATAAACTAGTGTGGAATAAAGAAGATTTCTTTGAAAAATTAATCAATATAGTAGCAGACATAGGACAAACAAGAGAAATAATATTGGCAGGCGATTTTAACGCCAGAACAGGTAAAAAGAGTAATCATCCCGTAGTAGGTGCACCTGGAGAAGAAACTCTAAATAATAATATTTTTAATGGATAAATAAACTTAACTGGACACAGAAAACACTAAATCTACAATCGATAATTGATTATTTATCATTAGACAAAACAAATTTGATAGAATACTAGACGTGCGGGTACATCGAGACGCTCCATGTGGGAGTGACCACCATTTGTTAAGAAGAAAAATTATGGTCCCATGAAAAAAAATAAAAAAATAAGAAGGTGAAATATATCCTCGATTGAAGATTAGGGTGGGCCGAAAAAACACAAATTTCTTTTTTCAAGTTGTAATACCGCGGAAAAGTTGCGAATTGGGGAGACTAGAAAGGGTTAAAAAAAGAAATAAAATCGGTTTAGAACTTCCGGTCTCGCATGTGCTCTAAAGTTTGCCAAAATTTGGAAAAATTCACATTTTTATGGTAATTTTTAACATTTTCAAATTAGCCTTTTCCCGAATGTAATAGCTCAAATTCTTATGTATTAGAACCACAGAAAATAATGTTTAAATATTACTTAAATCCGTAAAGCATACTTGAGGTAGTTAGATACAAATAATGACAATGATCGAAAAGAATACAGACAGATATACAAAGAGAATCGAAAGATAATAAGAGAAGAAAGAGAGATGGCATGGGAACTGAAATGCTCGGAGATAGACACGTAAATTAAAGGATAAAATAAATTAGAATTTATGTTCTATATTCTTGAGGAAAACAGGCCATTGTACAATTATTTTAAGTAAATAAAATGATTATCTTCCTCACAAGTAACTAAAGATTACTAATGAGCATCTTATCTACTTAGAATAATTGTACAATTGGTTGTTTTTCTCACGAAATTAGAAAAAAAGTGTCTGATTTATTTTGTCCGTTAGTGTACATAGGAGTCAAACGTTGTATAGAGATTGGGAAATTCATCAAGAACGTAAAAGCATCCTTGAAAGAAAAGGTCAAAATAGACATTATTAGTATAGACCCTTGCAACTAATACTTTACAAGGCTCTTTAAAAAAGAACCTCAAGCTTTCATTAATTAATCAGTGTTGAAGGTGAACCTATAATGATAACAGAAGAACATGTTCAAAGTAAAATGAAATTTCTAAAAAACGACAAATGACCAGATCCAGGAGGAATACTAACCGAATTAATAAAACACGGATCGCACAAATTATATCAGGTTTATCGGTTACCAGTACGTTTAATCGGTTTTATCGACGAATTGTGAGAGACCTCATCGAAGCAGAATACACCAAAGAATCGGAACATCAAAGTAGATTCGGAGCCGGCAGATCGTGTACTGACAAGAAATTCTGCATAAAACAAATAATAGAAAAAGAATTGGCTCATGGAAAAGAAGTACATACATTTGCTATTTGTCAATTTATCAAAAGCATACGACACCGTGCCGATTACAAGATTATAGAAGGCACTAGAAGGCACACAAGTCAGCCATACACTTATAAAGGCGGTTCAAGATCTACTCGTATACAACAATTGCATATCAAAAGTGAAAATTGGCAACAAGCTTTCACATGGATTTCCAGTAGATAAGGAACTAAGACAAGGTTGTTGTATATTACTTACCCTATTTAAAGTATATAATTAAATTAACACAAAGTCTTTAAAGAATCCAAATTGTTTTATTTATTAAATTATAAAGGCAATGGTGAATTACACACTTGTGAAAATATAAGTTTATTTTAAATTTTCTGTGACTAACTAAAAACTATTGCAAGAAATATTTTTATAAACTCGGGAAGGTCGCGTTTAGAGAGCTTCCTTTCCTTTTTAATAACAAAATACAATTAGGAAAATTTGTTGTACTTAAGTAACAAAGCTACAATTAATGAATCTTTTACTTTTAACAGTGAATTGATAGTTAATGACAAATCTCAAAAATAATTATCAAAAAGTTTCCTATTGTTTGTTAGCAATGTGATATAAAGATAGAATAAAATTACAGAATACCATCTTATATAACAATATGTGGAACATGCATTAAAACCATGGAAAAAATGTGGAATGATGAGATATGAAATCAGTGATAATGCAACATTAATTACTTAATCTAAAGAAGACACAGAATACATGATCAAGAAATTAGTGAAAGAGTATAAAGAATGGGGGCTGGAGATTAATGTTACCAAAACAAAATACATGGGCGTTGGAGTAAAATCGGAGATTTAATACTAGACAACAGTATAACGGTGAAAGAAGTGGACCAATACAAATGACATAATAGAAATTCAAAATCGAATAATACAAAGCCGGAAACATCTGAATGGAATACTAAGATCGAGAAAGACCAAGACGAAAAGCAAAACCAGGATATACAATTCTATAATAAAAAGTGTGCTAACTTATGGACGATGGCGGGGAACGAAAAAAAAAAATTTTGGCCACAGAGATGGATGCCATAGAAAGATCGGCTGGGATTTCAAAACTAAAGCACAAGTTCAATAATTATATCAAACAACAAATAGCAGTAAAGAAAACAGTCATAGAAGAAATAGAAGAAAAACAATTAAAATGGTATGAACATGTTCAGAGGATGGACGAAAGGATGCTGCCTAAACAATTATTAGAATTGAGAAAAAGAGGAAGATCAAAAAAGAACTGCGGTCAAGGAACCAGAAAATTTATGAGTAAGAGACAACTAAATGAAGGTGAATGGAATGATCGGAGACAATAGAAACTGGGAATCGCAACCGAAGAAAGAGAAAACAATATCTGAAAATATCGACTTCTATTTTTAGATACTAGATACCACTGGATTTCAGAGCATGCAATCTTACAACATATTTGAGTTTTAAATGTGTATAAGAACGTACCATTACAGTGTCCAAAATTGAAGGCTCATTAGAACCCAGAAAATCATAAGAGATGGGTAGGCGACGGAACTGGAGAAACGTTGCCTGTTTTGAAGGTTAATTTCTACTTTTTGAGAGCATTTCTTGGCTTTTTAGATATTTTCCAAAAACGATGGCTTGCAAGCAAGAGCCATCGTGTCTTATTGATGAGGATGTAAATAGTCCAAAACTGTAGTGTAGGGCTGTAACTCTGTATAGTTGTAAACTAGACGTTTTCTTGTTTTGCAATATGTGTATACCTCAATTATTCATAGATCTAGACACTTGAGAAAATCGCAGTTTTATAATTTATTGCTTGGTACAACAATGCTTTTAATAAACAAATAAATAAATAAATTTTATCACTAAAAAGAACTCGCCGTTTCTAATAATTTTTACTTTACAAGTTGTTGAAAATCATAACAGTAAAAAACGTTAGTGGGCGTAACAATAAACTCCAGCTGTTATAAAACACACTGCTTGTTTTGATTGATTGCATTTAAAACTAAATTAATTTAATCATTGTTTATCTTAAAACATAATGAGATTAAATAATTTCGTTCGGATTAAGTCTGACATAGTTTTCACTAGCGTTCCATATCTTCTTCGCAAAATCCGAATCTTCTGCTTTTGCAGGTGGTCTATGAACTTTACATTCCGCAAATAATTTACCTGTGTCCTTTACAATCTGTTTGCACAAAATAACATGTAGAGCTGTTTGTATACCTTCTTCAGGAGACTGTAATAATTAAAATTTAATCTTAATCCTTTCTGACAACGAAAAAACTTACCCTTGAAAGAGGCTTTGTCATAATTGTGTTAAATAGTTTATAAATTGTATTAGTAAGTGAAGGAACTTTTCCGTTTCTCAAATAAATCTGTGTGTAAACTACACCAGGATGTACTGCATAGACGGTTACTTCAGTTCCTGTTAATTTCTTCGATAATTCCCTAGCTGCTATAATGCTGCATAATTTCGAATTTGCGTATATCTTGAGATATGCAGAAACAACACCTACTTGATCTTGAGGATAATTTAGATTATCAAGAGACAAATTATGAAAAAATGCTAATTTGGAACTTAAGAAGATTATTTTACTTGGGGATGATTTCTTTAGTAATCCTAAAGTGCAATCAACAAATCAACATCATAAATTTCTCACAATTTTAACTTACCAATAAGTAAATGAGTTAATAAGAAATGCCCAAAGAAATTTACTTGCATTCCCAAGTCTAGTCCGTCTTCTGTATAAGACTTTCCTGTTCCACCAATACCAGCATTATTTATTAAAAAATCTAATCGGTCTTCACTATCAGTGATATCTTTTACTAGTTCTCTAACTGATCTCAATGAAGCCAAATTGAATTTTTTGGTTACTATATTCGAATTCCCAGTTTGAGCGATAATGTTTTCTTTTGTTTTCTCACAATCATCTTTATCTGCTATTATGACACGGCATCCCCTTCCAGCTAAAGCTAAAGCCAAGTGAAAACCTAGTCCTACAAGATTGTTTCAAATTTTAACTTTCGTTAAGGATATTTTAAATAAATCAAACTTACCAGAATTACCTCCAGTGATAAGTGCTACTTTTCCATTTAAATAAACATTACAATAACATTTACCAATGGTTAGTTTCAGATAAATTTTTAAAATTACAAAGGCTAATATGAATGTAAAAATCGCTAATACAACAAGCAAATACATCTTTATTATAGGAAATCTATAATCACACTGATTACTATTGTTAACGGTTCTGAATAATGATGATGCGAAGCTAATCCATTATGAATACTACATAATTGCAGGTGATTATAAGTGGATTGATTTCCAACATCTGTTATACATACCGTGTGTTTGACAGAAGACGAACCATAAGGAAAGGCCCGTATAAAATCTTCAAAATTGATTCTGAAATTTTTTGAATATTCTACGAATTTAGTAACAACACACTTCATCACATCTGAAAAGCAATGAAGTCTATGTTAAGATTACGATAATTTTAAGAAAAAAAGAGTTACAATTTTTTTACAGTAACTTCAGAACAATCGAATATTAAGTGATTAATACTAGTAGCTAAAAGTAAACTCTTTCCTCGGTGTTCAATTTTACATAATCGTCACTGGCTTTCCAGATTTTCATACAGAATTCCCCATTTCTAGGTTTAGGCGGTTGCCAAACTTTCAAACAGTCCACAAAGAACTTCCCTAAAACTGTTTCCAGTTCTTTCGATACAGCTGCATCAATGACAGTTTGGGTTGCTTCTTGCGAAGTCTAAAATTAGAAACGTTAAGAAAAGGTTAAGAAATATATCTTGTTCTCTCACCTTACCCAAAAACCTGTAGGCATAATCGAATTTAAAAACAATTTTTGTGTGAACTACACCAGGATGCAGAGAATTTACTATGACGTCAGTTTCTTGAAATTTCTTACTTAATACATTAGAAGTTATTAAGTTACACAAAAACAGATTGATTTACGGTAGTAGTACGGTGGTTTAGGTTTTCAAGCGCTAAATTAGTGTTATACGCTGCCATAGAAGATACAAAAATTACACGGCTTGGTGCTGATTTCTTCAGCAATCCTGAAAAACACAAGTTATTTAACAATCAAATATTTTTTCAACTGCATATTTTTACATCTTGTCTCAGCATTGTCACATTATTGTTGGTTGATCTTCATAGGTTTTACGAGTTCATCACATCAAATGATATCCGTTAAATATCTTTTTTTGTGCTTTGCGTTTCAAACTAATGATTCTAGTATCACAGGAATGACCGTTTTCTTGTTAATTCCGTTAGTTATTCTTAATTACTTTTATAAGAGTTATAGGTTTTGTAAATTTTCAGAAATAGGTAATAATTGAAATTTTTAATAAGGCAAGTTGAGTTCTTTTTTGTGTGATGAGAATGTTCTTGTTCTTAAACAAAAATCTTAAAGAAAAAGTAAATTGCAATCTTCACTTGAATGTGACTAACAGCGAACTCCCTTGTGTAGTGTTAAACTTTTTCTGCGTGAAGTCCCCGATACTTTTACTAAAGACAGTTATATCTCACATTTAAATGAATTTAATTGTATCAATACTGGAAATGTTGGTGATGTTTGGATGTGAAAAAAATGATAGTTCTCAGCCTAGGCACTAAAAAGTTATCACCAAATTTGTATTGCGACATTTTTGTTTAATACACTTACAACTTACTGATAAAGACCAAAAGCATCTCGGAACGCGACTTATAGTCACAAAACATGTCCTATCAAAAATTATAAAAATCGATCAAAGCTTACTATTTTTATAGGCAAAATTAATTTTTTTTCAAAAAACTTTCACGCCTTGTATCGACTTAACGAGACCATTTTTGATACAAGTAAGTTGGGTCAAATCTTCTTATTTTTATCCCAGGAGTCCGCAGTTAAGCTACGTCTCAAACCTTTTTTGAGATACCCTGTATTGGGAAAATTTAACTCACGTGAAGTTTTAAATCAGTTGACCATACATAGCTGCTTTGAATGCAGTTGTAAATCTTTTACGTCGACATTTATTAATGAGCCCTTGACATAACACTGCCGGGGAAATTGTGGCTGTTTTTCACTTTTTGGTCGTTTTATCGCGCGGTGGATGAGCCCACATTTTCTAAAGATTCCTATTGCCTTGTGGCAACTTGCGGTGTGTTTTAGCTTTCTTTACTATTCATCTCCATTCTTTTCTGTTTTCAGTCTTTTCCCTCCATTCCCATCTTCATCATCTTTATATCTTTCTCCACTTGCCCCTTCCATCGTTGTCTGGGTTTTCCTTTGAGTCTTCCTATTGTTGGTGTCTATTTTGTTATAATTTTTATCGGTGCCTCTTTCTTACTTCTACATATGTGCCCATACCATCTCAACCTCTGTGATTTTATTATTTTCACTATATTTTCGTTTTCCATTCCAGTTTATTTCAAAGTTCATCCATGCTCTGGTTTTACTTTCCCCAGTTATCTTCTTTCCTAATATGCACTTGAGCACTTTACGATCAAATATTTTTAACAGCTCCTCTTCTTCCTTTGTTAAACATTGTGTTTCCACTGTATAGGTCACCACAGGTCGATTTAAAAGTCTCCAATTCCTCAGAATTATAATCTTTTTTCTTCAGAGATATTAGTCTTGTTTTCTTCTTTCTACTGTATTTTGTACATGTATTTTGTCGTTTCTCCATTTATTTGCAAGTCTCTTCTTTGTCCTTCTGCTTGTATTTGTTTGCAAGCTTCAACTAGTTGCTTCTTGTCTCTCGAGATGATTGCAACGTTGTCGACATAGGTTACTATTTGCGTTGTGTTTTTATTAATCGTCCCTATATCTGTTAACTTCTTTACCATTCCCTCTAAAGATGCTATAAACAATGCTGTCGACAATGCATCCTTTTGTCTTACGCCTTTTTCTATTTCTCTGCTTCCACTCAGACCGTTTTCTGTTTGTATTACTGCCCTACTATTCTTCATTATTATTGATATCAGCTTTTTTAATTTCTTTGGCACGTTCATATCTTCTAAGTGTTTTAGCATCTCGTTTCGCTGTAGTTGATCGAAAGCCTGTTTAAAACCAATGAACAAGATATGAGTCTCGATGTCATATTCGTACGTTTTCTCTAAAATTTGGCTTAATACATGTATGGCATCTATTGTCGACTTCTTCTTCCTGAACCCATACTGATAGTCCCTATACTTTGTTGAGTGTACCTTGTCAACTTTTCTCTTATCAAAGTCATACATTTGTAGACCACACTTAATAATGTTATGTCTCGATAATTCTTACAGATGGACAGGTCACCTTGTTTTGGAATGGGCACTATTACTCCCATTGTCCATTCTTTCGGCATTCTCTCCTCCTTTCAGATCTTCAAAACTATCTGGTACAATTCTTTATGTAGATGTTTATTAATTTCCCAGTTATCCCGTCGATTCCCGCTGCTTTTCTATTCTTAATATTATTTATAACGTCTCTAA
The DNA here is from genome assembly GCA_011009095.1 of Ignelater luminosus. Taxonomy (NCBI): domain Eukaryota; kingdom Metazoa; phylum Arthropoda; class Insecta; order Coleoptera; family Elateridae; genus Ignelater; species Ignelater luminosus. The sequence continues at coordinate 21,743 of VTPC01006912.1, read as the reverse complement.
ACTCTTGTTGTTTGGGAGCCTCGTAATCATTTATTTTTTCTTATTCTTCGTTATTCTCCGTTAAATCTAAACGGCAGTTTATAAGTTTTTTTCTAAAATTTAAGTTTTAATAATCTCAAACTTATAAATTGACTTTTAAAGTTGTCAAATTTAACCTAGAACAACAGCGCCTTTGGCGGAGAGAAAATCGTTTCTGAGCTCAATTTGCGATCATCTTTTGTTTGGTGTCGGTACTTTGTCACACAATCAACTGACTTTCATAATTAAAACATAATAATAATTGCGAGACAATGCATGCAATAAATGTACATGAAGAAAAAAGTATTGTCACAAGAAGTAAACATCTTTCATAATGCTGTACGAGGCTACCTGGAGAAATTTCTGCAATTGGGTATTTTCGGTGGTGTCAGTGTTGTACTATTGTTAAATTCGAAAGATTTGTCACTTATAACCTATAATTCAATTGACAGTTCGTACCCAAGCTAACCAGTTCTGTTTACATAGCGGTTTAAAAAAAGTAATTTTGTGAAAAAATGGAACTTTCGCGTGAATTTTCCAGCAATGATTTTTTACGATTTTCGAAGCACCTTAACATCCAAACAATTCATCGAACGACTTAATTCGGCTCCATCCAATAGAACTGTTTATAATAATTGGTTTGCTGGGTTCCAGCATGAAAGTTCTTTTCTCAGTGATAAATTTTATGAAGGTGGTTCGTCCAGTCTGTTGTTGTCACTAACGTTGAAACGATTGAGGGCGATCGGCATGTGACATACCGTGAAATAAGGGTCACCTTAGGCATTGACGTGAAAGCAATACACACGATTTTACACGATGATTTCAACATGTGAATTGGTGCAAAGAAATGCCGAAGAAATTCAACCGAGATCATATAAATGTAGTATACGACATTGTTACTGGTGACCAAAGTTGGATCTACTCATACGAGCCGGAAATTAAACAACAATCCACTGTTTAGATGTTTTGAGATGAATCTAAACCTGCAAAGTTGTTCGTTCACGCAGTGTTGCAAAGTAAATGATCGCTTGTTTCTTCCGTATTTCTGGACATGTGACAACCATAGCTTTAGAGGATCGAAGAACTGTGAACGCTGATTGGAACACAACAATTTGTTTGCCGGAAGTCATCGGCGAACTCTGTAAAAACAATCTCCATCGACGCATTATTCTTCACCACGACAATGCAAGTGCTCACACAGTTTCACAAACTGTTTTTAGCGAATGAAAAAGTAAAATTGATGTCGCATTGTCCATATTCACCTGATCTAGCACCAAATGACTTCTTGCTGTTTCCGACAATCAAAAACAAGATGCATGGTGAGCGTAATTCTTCACCTGAAGTAACCGTTGAGGCATTAAGGCAACTGGTTTCTGATGTATACCAGCTTTAGATCGAAAAAAATGCTTCGAAAAATTGGTTCGAGCGTAAGCAAAAGGGTATTGATGCTAAGAGCGAATATTTTGAAAAACAATAAAGCCATTCACTAAATTGTATCTGTGTACTGATTAATGAGAATGTATGAAAATAAAGAGATCGCTGCATTTGCCGCCCCCCTGAACGTGCCCGCCCGTGTGCGGTGCACACCCTGCACACCCGCTTACGGCGGGCCTAGTTGCTCCTCTATTTCTTGCCTCTGTTTCAAATAACTGTACAGCGGTCGAGTGTCATTTCTTTTATTTTCTTTTTCTATCTCTTCCATAGATTTTATTTCTTGTTTTGCAAATTTTAGTAGTTTGTCTTCTTTTTTCTCTATCACTATCTATTGCATTTTTACAATTACTATCCCACCAATCATTTCTTTTTGTACTTGTATTATAACCTATTTCTCTTTCTGCTGCCTCAATTACTCCACTTTTTATTTTTGACTACCTTTCTTCTATGTCAGCATTCTCTCCTAATAGTAGTTCATTTTCTGTTTTTCCCCATAATCGTCTTTCGTCTCTTCATCAATTAATTTTTCTGTGTTCCATGTTTTATAATCTTTTTTATTTACTTTAGCCATTGCTTTTATTTTACATTTGGCAATTAGCAGGAAGTGGTCTGTGCATATATTCGCCTCTTTATAGGAACGTCTGTGCTCCTTTTTAACTAATAGGTGAAATAATAAAATAGATGATCGATATGTCAAATTAATTGCAAATATTTATAATTGTCAACTTATGACATTGATAACTAGTTGTAAAGCGCCAGCTTTACAGGCGGTCATGCAAAAAAAATTAATAATATGTTTTTACTACGATATTGTTTCAGGTTTTCATTGTTGATACGTTTAAGCATTTTATTTTGTAATTAGATTAAAATTGAATAATATTCAAGTTTAACGGTAGTCTTGGCTATTACTTAATAATTAATAACAAAAGTACAATGGTTTTATTGTAAATCAGTTGGAAATTATGTAAAATATAAATTAAATCTACGTTGTCGATATTATAGTTCTTAAAGTTGATGTTAGTAAACGTTGTTGGAACTATTAGTGTCGCAATGCTAAAACTAATTCAACTTCTTATATTTATACATTCTTTTCAAGTATTTAACGGAGAAGTAGTACGTGGTAAGCAAAATGAAAATGGCAACTAGATAATAAAACCCACTCTTCTGAAAGTCTCAAGTTCTTTTTAATCTTTTCTTCTGCCTTGTCTTATCAGCTGTAATGAACAAAAACTAAAAACCCTTTGTAAATAGTTTTTTTTCCAGCTGTTTAGTATCTTCCCTCCTCCAGGTGAAGTCTAATTTTGTTAATACCTAAACTATCCTACGTCTGGTAGTTTCCCTCGTCCTACATAACATAGAAAATGTAAACTCAAAATTAGTTTGCTTTATGTAAAGATTCAGAATGTTATTTAACAGAAATTGTTTTCAGTTGCAGAATGTAAACAAGGTTCTGATAGGTAAGAAAAAATTATTTTTGAAAGAATATAATAATTGCATATTATTACAGTGTGAGTTAGTGTATTTAATTTGATTTTTTTAAATATTGTGGATACACTTCTTAACCCTAATGATGTTCAACTCAATACTGATATAACCAACTTCTATATTGTCCACAATAAAAAGACAAATATTCTGACCCATACTGTATACAATATCTAATACTAAATGAAAAAAACCGTTTATTAGGTGTCCCGAGCTTCCAATAGGTGAAAGGGGCTGTTTTGCACGACCTGGTGATCCAGCTAAACCTTTTCCTGGTTGCTGTCCTATTCTAGAGTGTGTCGGTTGGGAATAAAGAGATACGATGTTTGATGTTACTACTAAAACTAATACTAATATGTATGCATATCTATACAAAACGACATTAATAAAAAATGCTGTTGTATTGTATATTCTTAAAAGAAAACACACATTACGTTATGTAAATCGCTTCATTGCTTCTAAAAATATTCTGAACGAGATACCTCCGAAACAAGTGATTTAAATGCTTCAACGGCCTCTTCAGTCGATGAAAAAAGATCGCCACGCATTTTACACCATAGTTTTGGATGGTGCTTCATCCCCAAATAACGAACTAAGTTTTCCAGACATTTCTGTGGTGTTAACCCGTATCGAAAATCGCAAAATTCATCACTCAAAAATCACAACTCGATATTTCCATTGTTTCCACAAAATTACTTTGTTAAACTCTGTGGAAACAAAACTGCTCAGTTTGAATTCAAACCACTGAATGATTAGTGACATAAAAGTTACTAGTAACTACGTGAAATACGTTTGTTGAAAAATGTACTTTGTTTTTAAAAATAAACTTTATTTTTATTTCTACAAGTACAAAATCACAACTTAAATTTTATAACTTTTCTTGTGAGAAGTAACTAAAGTCGCCGATGCTGTGCAACAATAATTACAAACTGAAAACTGATCTTTTAAAAAGGTGTATTTATAACTTCAGACTTATTACTCAGCATTTCTTGTGTACAGGATACACCTGGTGCATGGTCAGCAATTGCTAAAATGTTGCTCCTCCCAATCCAAGTTTTAAATATGGGGTTAAGCCCCTTATTTAAAATTATTGAAGGGTAGGATCCGAACCTACGTTCCTTAAGGGTTCTGGCCCGCATCCTCCTTGCAAACGTTTTATTTTATATTTACGATATTGGACAACAATAAAAACGCTAAAAATGATAATTAAAATAATTATAATCCACACTATACCAAAAGATGTGTGAATTATAGCGTTGTCAGGTAAATTATTTACATGAGCTTTAAGATGATTCAATTGATCTATAGTATCGTTAATTTTCCACCTAGATTTTTCAATTTCAAAATTAGAATCTGCTGTTTCATTAATCAAAGCCAATTCTGTAATTATTGGTAAATTAAGCAAATATTCCTTGGGTCTACTAACATGAGCCCTATAAGTAATTTTATCTATTTGATATGCACAATTTAATTCTACAGTAAGTAAAACTGTACCTATAATTTCATTATTCATGTATCGGTTATTGCAAATTTTATTAACAACTATCTTAGTTTCAGTATTAATTAAATATACGTTAGTATCTAAATTAACAATTCTAGGGGGTAATCTATTATAAAAACTAATTTTACAATTCTGGGGTTGATATCCCTTTATTAAATCTATCAAACAGTCTTTTCTGTCACAAGGCCCTAAATTACGTACTTTACACTGCCACTGTTGCGGAAGAATTTCACTACATGGTTCTGTTTCAAGTCCACATTTGTCATTATCATATAGTACATAGGGTGTGCTTGTGGGGTAAATGATAGTGACATTATTTCGTAGAATTTCTGCTGATTGGAGTAGGTAATAATTATAAACGGGTCTTTCGTATAGAGGTAATTTAATCAAATACGTAAAGGTTTTGCCAGTCAGATAAGTTTTGATGGTAAGGAGTTTTTGAAGCGTTAGAATATTATAGAGATCGTATTGTGGGATTTCTTCTTTAATTTTTCCTTTGATTGCATCCACTTCTTTTCTTAGGAATCTAGGGTTGATTATAGAGGGATGATATTCTCCCTTATGGCAAAACTGTTGACTAGTTGGATTTGCCTCAGTAAGTGAGTTATAGAGGGATGATATTCTCCCTTATGGCAAAACTGTTGACTAGTTGGATTTGCCTCAGTAAGTGAGTTATTATTTGCCATTGTAGAATCATTCTATCAAGGATCGTATAAAAACTCCCCCTTTGACGCCATAATTTTAAAGTTGCTGGATGGGTAGTTTCTAAGAGTTCAATTCTACTTTCGAATTCTCTGGATGCTGTTTGTATTAGTGATATCGATGAGCTGAGATCTGTTTCTAATTTATTTTGGGTAGCCGCTATCTTGTTTATTGCCTGGTCGTATTTTTCGGCATCACTTTTATCAAGATTTCCAGTAATTGCCTTTATGATTGAGCCTAAAAATTCAATAGCTCTTTTACTTCGTGTGGTACGGTGCAATATCTCTAATGCTTCCAAACATGCTTGTTTGTGATGTTCCATTTCTTTTAATTTCTGCTCCAAATCTTCATTTAATTTTGCTGCTTTGACCTGGCTGACCATTTCCTCCTTTTGCTGCTCTAATCCGTTTATTTTATCCAGAATAGGTTGGAGTTTGACTTGGTAAATAAATGTCCATGTATTTCTTATATTTTTGGCAGTACCCTGGTATTCAGGAATAACTCCTGGGTTATTTGCAATTGTCCGAATCTCCTTCCAAGATTGCTGGTCGGCTAGGGCCAAGTAGCTGATCCTGCAACAGGAATTCTGGGTTAATTATTAACCTCTTCGTATTTCTTATGTGTGTCTTGAAGATTTTATTTTGTTTAGATTTAACTTCAAGAGTGTCATTTTCATTAATCTTGATTATCTCGTAAGGACCTCTAAAAAGGTTTAACAGCTTGTTACGCCCTTCATTTTTTATGAATACTTTATCTCCGATCTTTAATGGCGTATAGTCTTCTTTTGCTTGTATTCTTTTAACGTTGCTTTCCTTTTTCTTCTCTATGTTTTTCTTGACTTCCTCATACAATTTTTGTACATTATTCTGATGTTGTTGAACATAGTCACTTATATATGTTTTAGTATGTTCTAGCCCCATTGGATCCTTAGATGCATGATGGCCTGCAACTATGTCGAAAGGTGTCATGTTGGTGCTTGAATGGATTGTACTATTGTACGCTATAAGAGCCAATTTCATATATTGATTAAGAGTTTGCTGGGTGTTGCTTTGCAATATTCTTATGTGTTCTAGTAAGGTCGAGTGAAATCTTTCAACATCTGCTTGGGATTGATGGTTATACGGCGTCCCGATATGATGTTGGATCCCATACAGCTCACACAATTGTTTTATTTGAATGTTTTTAAATTCTCCCCCATTATCTGAAGATATTTCTGTGGGTACTCCGTGGTGCGAAAAATAATCAATCAAGGCGTCGAATGTGTCTATGGAATTGCCACCGGTTTCAATGGCTTGACCGTATTTTGAAAATTTATCTAAAAGCGTAATAAACTTCTTTCCTTTAATTTGGAAGGTATCTATTTGCACATGCTCAAATGGCCTAGTATACGTTTGAGTTAGTTGTATCTTGGTTTTAACTGGATTCCTTTCATACTTGGCTGTTGCACACAAATCACATTTATTTATATATTTTATTATTGTTTTTACCATGTTAGGCCAGTAATAGTGTTGTTGTAAATGCTTCAGCGTTTCATTAATTCCCCTATGACTGGTTTTTCCTTGATGGTAAATTCAGCTTTTTCTAAAACTTCTACATTCTTAGTGCATCGTATTAGAGTTGTGTTGGCTTCTTCACTGAAGTCGTCCCACACGCTTTGTGCTTCGCAAAGGAAAATATTTAATGTGTTTGGTTTTCCTTCAAATTTTGGTATGCTCTTAGTCACTTGTTCGGCTAATCTGCTACTTTCTAGCACTTCTTGGGCGGTTAAGGTTGGTACTGCCATTGTTGTTTGTGAATGACTTCCTTCTTGCATTATTGGTTTTGGTGTAGATTTATAACGTGGTTCATGATCACTTTCGTCGTCGGATAACGATACTTTTCTTTGCTGTCTTGGTGAACGATCTCTATTTATTGATGATACAGGAGGGCTTTTAGATCTTCTTTTTGGAATTGTTCCTGTTTTATTTAAGTTTGAGGAATCTTTATCAGAAATTTCGGAAATAATTAAATTTTCTGAACTAATGTCAGCTAGATCCAAATGATCAAACAGATATTCGCTGTATGACATGGATATAAATACGGATACGGATAAACAGGATAAATAAGCACTTTTCTTACCCTATTATTACTATAGCTGCGAGGAGCTGCGTGCTGCGAATTTTCTTGCTTGAAATTCACAATATAATTTTACTAAAGGTTACTAGCACTTGATAAAATTGTTTAATTAGTTACACTTTATTTTAACATAAATAATAAATAACAATGGATTTTTAATCTTAATACCTCAAGTATTCTATCGAATATCTTAGGACGTCAATGAACTGATTTCTCGAAAAGAGCACAGTAACTCAACGTGTCAACCACGCCAGAGGTGAAACTCTAAACAATAGTCTCAGTATCAATGATTTCTAAAGAAAATTCTTCGAACTACCTCGAGTAGTTATTAGGTGAATATTTGTTTAATTTGTTTAATTTGATTTTAAACTTATTTGACCAATGTCCTATTATAATGTTAATATTATAATCGCATCCTATAACATTAACAAATATTTCTGATTACTTGGTTCTATAAGTACCTTATAATATTTTAAATTATTTTTATTATTAACTTGGCTTGTGTTTCCTGCCTTGGAGCGTCCGTTAACGATTCTGTCCGTTGGATACCCTGTCGGTTCTAGATCTTTCAGCAATTCTGTCTTCTGGTTCTCAGGAATTCGTAGATTTTTCTAACACCGTAATAAAGCATCAAAATACACCACACTTTATTCTTAAGCGTGTTTACAGTGATTACCGACTGCGCCAAATACGTTTGTTGAAAAATGTACTTTGTTTTTAAAAATAAACTTTATTTTTATTTCTACAAGTACAAAATCACAACTTAAATTTTATAACTTTTCTTGTGAGAAGTAACTAAAGTCGCCGATGCTGTGAAACAATAATTACAAACTGAAAACTGATCTTTTAAAAAGGTGTATTTATAACTTCAGACTTATCACTCAGCATTTCTTGTGCACAGGATACACCTGGTGCATGGTCAGCAATTGCTAACATGTTACTCGCGTAAAAAGTATTAAAAAACAAAAAGTATACTCAAGACACGTTAGCTATGATTATTATGAACAATAATAAATAGAAAATAAAAAAAATATTTGCTGTGGGCAAAAATGCCCCCCCAAACAATTAAGTTTGTAAATAGCATTGTAATAATTTTATAATTAATTCAGTTGTAAGTAATGGCACTACATCGGCAACGAAAGATCAGCAATTCAAAAGAAAAATGGAAAAGGTATAATTTAATTAGAATTATTTAAATTATAATTCTGCTCTGACATCTAGTGGTAACTACCGAAAACCTGATTTAAGTTTACTCCGCTGAATTGACCAATACCATGAATAGGCGCGCACATGTATTGGAACTACCAACGTAAAAAGTCTTACAAGCCATATTTTCCTCGCCTAATCGCGGTGTATTTTTTTTGAGTAACTAAAATTTAAAAAAGACTAATTATTTAGTGGACAGAGTATAAGTGTATTATTGGTAACACATATCACAATTGCAGAACGCTGGCAATACCAGAAGTACTCAATTCCGCGAATATTAACAATGCCCCTCGTATACCTATACAAAACAATATTAATAACAAAAGCTGCTGTATAATTCTTTTGCAATTATTGTTGTGTATAATCGTGCACTGCAATCATATTATTAGCGCAATTTATACCATTAGTCCAGTCAACAAAGGGGTTATAGAAGACATGGAATGGGGGGAGAATTTCTCTCTTGAGAAATGTGTTGGGGGTAGTTACAAGGCAAAGATATTAAAAATCCCCGCTCCTAGCCCGGCCGCTAGGGGGGAGGGGGGTGGAAAGGTCTCTGTTTTCGGTTTTTCGCCTGTAACTCGGAAACTGTGCGGCGCACAGTGGTCTGAGCTGAATATCTAGGCGGACAAAAGTCAAAAACGTAAGTAAAATGGGTGATAATTGGTGCATAAAAAGGTTATTCGGGTCTCTGATTAAGAATTTAAGGTTAATATTGTTAAATTCAAAAGGGCGGATCCAAAATGGCGCACATAATTATTAAAAAATTACAAATTGTTTATAAATATGATTGTATATATTATTGTTAGGCACATTATTACAAAATATGGGCTGCAATTGACAAAAATTAAACGATCCATAAAATACTTTAACGCTGTTATCAAATACAAGACTCGAAAAACACGCATCTGTTCTGAACGCTTCCATTGTGTTTTGGTTTGTCTATGTAACATCCATACATATTGTAATAATCTTAACTTTTATTTTTATAGTCTTTATTAATGGGTTCACAAATGAAAAGTACTATGATGTCAAAATTTCAGATGTTTGATAATTTTAGGTTAGATAGCCCAGTCACTTTATACAAAAAAAGGCCAAATCTCTAAAAAAAGCCGACTAAAGATTTTCCTTTTGGATTCTCTATGTTTCGGTATCGAGAACAATCCCTCAAAAGTCCGTAAAGCCAAGTGGATGGCTACAGAAGTTACAGAAGGTCAAAGGTCACGAAAATCAGTTTTACTTAGATATCTCGTAAACTATTGGTTTTACGTTACTTTTAGTCGTTATAAAATTTGTTCATGAGCTAAATCTACACAACAAAGGTCCTATACAAAATTTACATAGAATCAATAGTTTTTGAGATATTTGAGAAAAACTGATCTTTGTGACCTTTGATCTTCTGTAACTTCTGTAGCAGTCCAGTTGGCTTTATGAAGTTTTGAAGGACTGTTTTTGACGCCGAAATAAAGACAATCCCGAAGGAAAATCTTTAGTTGGATTTTTTTAGAGGTGAATGTATAAAGTGACTGCACTATAGTTGTTGAAATGACAATTCTTTATTAAATTTTATTTTCAAATATCGGTCATAGATTACTATGCTATAATTTATATCAACAGTTGTCAATAAAATTTCCGACACTTATTTGAATTTAAGGATCTTCTTACAATTTTAATAAATTAATCATTTAACTTTTAACTAATTATTATATCCTCGCGTCGAAACCAATCTCGATTTGTTTCATAGATTGTTAGAATCTTCAGCTCCTTAGGCTTCATGTTTGCACAAATTTTCCGTTAAAAATCCATTCGAACTTACTGACAAAGTAAAATCTCTATTAATATTGGAATCGATTTAATAAATAATTCTTTCATCTCTAAAAACATTTATTCATTTATTTCTACATTGGTTTATTTATTTAATTATTTAATTGTTTTTTTATTGAGCAAATTAAATAAGTTTTGCAATTATGTGCGCCATATTTGTTCCGCCATTTTATGTTTTTTACTCTACACTTATAATTTGAAAGGGAGTATCTAAAAATATCATGTACACTCAATTATGTGAAAAATGTGTTGTTTTTTATTGGCATGTCCGCCATTCTACTTACTTCTTTGACTTTTGTCCCCCTAAATGTTCGTCTCAGACCACTGTGCGGCGTATGGTAAAAAGCATTTCCTACGAAATAGAAGATAATCAAATTGCCTTCAAAACTCATTGTCTTCATATCTGTCCCAGTCTCTGAGATATTCGCCAACGAAGATTGACATTTTTTGAAAAACTTTTTTTGCCTCACATTTTTCGTCAAACTTGTCCTTCTAACTTCTCAGCCTTATGTTTTACAGAAAAGTCGTCAGACAGAAAGTTGTAGAGCATTAAATCTTCTTCACAAATATGTAATAGTTACTAATTTATCTTCGACAGGTCAGAAGTTACAGCTATTTAAAGTTTTTGGATAAATTTCGTGATTTCTCAAGAAAAGTCAATAAATGCCAAAAAGGGGGTTGCAGAGGAATTCTTGCCTTGAGAAATGTGTTGCGGGTAGTAAGGAGGCAAAGATACTAAAAGTCTTCGCCCCTAGTCCTACCGCTTCAAGGTGGGTGGTTTTCGGCTTTTGGCTTATAACTCGGAAACGGTGCGTCGTACGGGAAAAGTGTCTTCCGAAATAAAAGATAATTAAATTTGCTACAAGAATGTCTATATCCGTTTTCTTCCTATGTGTTATAGTTTCCGAGATATTCGCCAGCCAAAAACGATACTTTTTGAAAAACCTTTTTTGCCTCACATTTTTTGTCAAATTTGTCCTTCTAACTCCTCAGCCTTATGTCTCCAGAAAAGTCGTCAGATAGGAAGTTGTAGAGCATTAAATTTCCTTTAGAGATATGTACATTTACTAATTTATCTTTGACAGGTCAGAAGTTACAGCAATTTAAAGTTTTTGGATAAATTTCGTGATTTCTCAAGAAAACTATACTTCTGTTAATATCATTATTTATGTATTTAAAAACTGGAATTTAAAAAAATTTTACTTAACCTTGCCAAATTCCAGTTTTATAATACATAAAGAACTATAATAACGAAAGTGTAGCTTTCTTGAGAAATCACGAAATTTATCCAAAAACTTCAAATTGCTGTAACTTTTGACCTGTCAAAGATAAATTAGTAACTATTGTTTAAAAGAGATTTATTGCTTTACAACTTTCTGTAAAACATAAGGCTGAGGAATTAGAAGGACAGGTTTGACAAAAAATGTAAGGCAAAAAAAGTTTTTCGAAAATTATCGATCTTCGCTGTCGAATATCTGGGAAACTGTGACACAGAGGGAAAGACTGAATATAGACATTCTTATAGAAAATTTAATTATCTTTTATTTTGTAAGGAATACTTTTTATGGTACGACGCACCGTTTCCACGTTATAAGGGAAGAACAGAAAACAGGGATCTTTCCACCCCCCTCCCCTCTGAAGCGGCAAGGCTAGTGGTGGGGGCTTTTAGTATCTTTGCCTCCTAACTACCCCCAATACATTTCTCAAGAGAAAAATTCTCCCTAATACCATGTCCTCTACAACTCGTTTTTGGGCATTCATTGACTGGACTACATGTAAGATATAAACTGTATTACAGGTGGTTTCGTTTGTCTATTTCATAATTCATTTACAGGTCAGTTTTTGAATACAGACAAGTTTAGGAGTAAGTGCTTTAGTGTACAGTTCTAGTTAAGAAACGATCGTCGTCTGCAGTAGAAGTTAGAAACTCTACACATTGCACCACGGTCTAGCAGATTGAAGTTAAAAATTAAAAATGAGTTTTAAGAAGTAAATGTATTGCGGAATTTAAAAAAGATATAGATCTGAACATATACAAGGTGCAACCAATTGATAGTTAAAACTCTGTAGCATAACATTCTACGATGGAAATGGGTAAAAAGGTTTTATAACATATTTGCCTCCGATGGTTCCTTTGGCAGATACAAGCGTCTTTAGATTTTTAAAACAGGTAACACTGTAGCTTGTTGAAGAATTCATTTTATCTAAGATGCCTATAAGAATACAGCACAACGAACTGTAGACTTTTTAACCAGTGAAAACATCACATAACAAATATGTCTTGCGTGGTATTCATATTGACTGAAAAATGAAGCTTTTTTAATTTCAGCTTTTTTGATATTAATTATAGTCAAACCTATTAATTCAACGACTTTATTCTGAATTTTAGAACTTAAATATTTCTTGCTACTATCAGCATTTTTAAAAAAGATTATATTTAGCCAATAAATATAAAATAGATGGAAAGTTCCCACCTTTACCTAACATTGCTGCTTCTTTTGTTTCACGGTGTCGTCGAAGAGTTTAGACACATTAACATAAAGTGATTATAATGTCAAGAAATCTTTTTAATATTTCTTTCCAAATATCTACTTGTTTTTGCATCAAATGCTTGTTTTATGGTTTTACCAGTTTTTCATCCTCCATAAATTAAACAAACATTTAAATGAAGCAAGTTTTTTTAGAAAGACCTTGCCAATCGCGATTGCTCTCGCCCAGGCGTTTTTATAATGTTTATTACTTCTGTCTGCAAACAACCAGCACCGTTCGCAACAAGAGACATTTAATTTTCTAGCATAACACAACCAATATCTTGACAAGGATTATTCGGATTTTGTAGTATAATAATAAAATTTTTCGGAAAAACACCGTTTACTTTCAGGGTGTCTCTTACTTGGTTGCACGGTCCATATAATAAATTTCTTTTTTCTCTTCATTGCTAAGTCCATTCACAGGATATAACGAGCGGTCAGCTACAAATTTTCTTTGAGTGTTTTCCCTACCTTCCTCATTTTCTCTATCTGAAAATAGCGGTACCTATCAATTTAGTTAATAAATATTCTTTAATAGAATCTAAATGAAAATTGCCAGCAGATTGAGGAAATGAAGGTTTTGGTTCGGAATCTAAAACTTTTCTAATTTTGAAATCTATATTTACGTAAAAGCTTGTAAAAAAACTCTTACCATCTAAACGCAGACGATAACAGCTTTACAAAAACGTGAAGTTTTGGTAACTTTTTAATTTCCTCTTGTGTATCTTTCTGACTACTGCTTAAATGCACTCGTCTTTTAGGCATTATTTGAAAAAATAAAAAAATAGAAGCAAGTAGTTTAGTAACCACACAAACTTTCTCGTGAAAAATGATGAACAAAACGAATGTAGATCGAAACTAAGTTTTAATTAACAATGAACAGCAGAGGCTTCCTTATTTTTCGAATTCAATTTTTTTTAACGCATATCTTCTTATTTTTTTTGTCTAATGTCAAAACATTTGAAAATTAAATTTCGTAACGTTTGATGTACGTTAACCAGTGCCGAGTTGCATTGAAACATGTCAGTACTTGCATACTTAAGAGCGCAGCTCGTTCTCCGGTGTAACTCCTTTAGACTACTTTTTCTGGAGACATTTAAAAAGTATAGTCTACGATACACCTTCCAGAAATGTAAAAGAATTTGTTTATTATCTCTACAGAATACAATCTTTTACAACTTTGTGTTAAATTTATAAAAATTATTATTTTCCCGAAAAGTAAACCAGATAGGTTGGTAGCAGTTATAAGGAAAGTTATCACAAATGTGTTGCAAATTCCAAAAATCGAATAAAACTTTTTATCACAAAATATGTGCCCCTACCTTACATTTATAACAAAGTTTTTAGAATTTCAAAATTTGTATTCGTTCCCAAGATATCGCGTTGTTCCATTCCTCGCTGAACACACTGTATATTTTTACTTCGGAAATCTGTTTGTTACTTAGCTTAAGAATCTTAAAAGGGCCTATCAAATATTTTTAATTAGTTATCGATCCTCCTTCTTTTCAACAGATAAAAGGCATGCACTCCAAACCTAAAATTAATTTGCTGTAGTAATTCTGTGCTGCCAGTAAAAGAAATAATAACGTGTACGTAAGTTTGCAAGTCCAGCAGTTCAATCGTTTTAAAATAGTGTCATACAAAATGGGAAAAGAAAAACTTTCAAAAAATGCTTTAATAAAACATTTAATGCACAGGTTATTACCCAGCTTGGTTCTCCCTGTAGGTGGGTTTTTAAGTAATGCATTTTCTCGATCTTTGTTTAAGATCGGTTTGAAGTGAATTATTTCCTTGAACTGGTTGTAGAAAACTGTCCATTGTTCGTAGCTCTCCGTGAATGTTCGGAACTGTACTGACGGAAGCGGAACGCTGTATGGTTTCTCTTTGAGATGAGTTTCATATACTTCGTTGTCGATGGCTTCATACTGGTCTCCCGTGCTGTGAAGTCTTCCTCGTAAATACAGATTTCTTCGTTTAGTTGGTGAATGGCGTTCGATTGATTGTTCAACTTCTTCTGTATTATGCGGTAATGTGTTGGCGACTTTCCTTGTGCCAATTTGCTCTTTATGCGTGCAGTGGTTTGACGCAGTTGCTTGATTTATAATTGCTGTCTTTTTAAACGCAGATTTTGTACTTTTTCTATTTTTTTTTTGTCAGTGGATCGATCTGCTTAAGGGTTTGTTCTTTCTCATTACTAGTTTGCGCCATCGGTTTCAATGAAGCTTGACCTGCTTCCTCTCCAATTTTCTTTATGTGCTCCATTATAGTATACTTCTTAGTGATTTTATACACTTTTCTTAATTCTTCATAGTAGTTGGAGGAAAAGTAGGCGTGACTTGGAATGTTCAGTTCCATGATCTGCGTGCTCCTTTTTTCTATTTCTTGCTAGCAATTATTGACCGTAGTTAGGCGATTTTGGAAGTATTTTTTGTCTTCCTTGCTGATGGATCTTTTTTCATATTCGTATACAGCTTCGTGATGAGCTGCCCTGATTCTTGTTGTTTCTCGGAGAGCACATTGATTTGTTCCATCTTGATGTAGATACTTGTGGCTTCTGGCTGGTGCTTCTTAATATGGCAAGTGGCTACTGATTCTGCTGCTGCAATACTCGAGTCTTCTGGATGGCTAGAGCTGGCTTCTTGGTTTGTAAGACCATAAATTCTTTCTGTTGTGCAGCTCTATTTGTGGTCATCTAGGATTGAATTCATTCTGGCCTATGGCAAGGTGCATTAATGCCCTGGAAAATGAAATTATCTTTTTAGAAAGGTTTTTCCCATTGGGCAATATATTAAATGACATTCATCATCCCAGATACGATTGTACGTGGTGGACCAACGCCTTGGGCAAACATGCAATGCTATACCATGACAGTAATTGGATGCTCAATTGTAGGATGTAAGCATTTTAGTGAATGTTTTCCCCACAAACTTTTCTAACATGCGTATTTTCGGTATGTTAATATTAAAAATTGTTTTGCCACTCAATACCACTTTCTGTCACTTCTCTGTGGCACAGTTTCTATTTTTACTAGTCCACTGCAAATGAAAGCGTCTTTGCCCCTTTTTTTTGTTAATATTAATATTAACTGTGGCATTGATTCATGTCCTAGTTGTTCGAGTAGCGTTTTATATATTTTTGTTGCTTCCAGTGGTCTTTCTGTAGTATTTATCATCTTTTAACTTAATTTAAACTGTTTCAAAGAATGCATGCTTCTTCCAGGTCTATCCAACCTGAGGACCATATTACACTTTGACAAGCAGGGCTGGCACCCTTTCAACACATCTTATCATGACTAAACCCTCCATTTTCCTCATCGAATGAGCACCGTGTTACCCCAATTTAAGGATTGAGATTGTTTTCTAAGATGGATCATCATTGGTGGACATTATTCTCTCTCACAAAGTAGTCCGTCCCATCTATGTTAAGAAAAGATGTTAATTGAGCAAATATAGAAAAGTATACAAATTAAAACACAAAATGTATCACATTTCTCACTCTTTATTAAAGGAAAAGCTACGGTTTTTGAGCCGTAAATGTTGAAAATTAATCTGAGCAAAGCAACACAAATGATACATTTAAAGATAAAGCTAATGTGACTTTCAAAGACATTAAAACTTATTTAATAAATATCACAATTTGAATTACAAATCTTTAGACATGTGTTTTTCAGATCACGTCAAGCTTCTGAAACGGTACTTAAGAAACTTCGTGGTTTTGTTCAGTAAGCGTAGCTTTGAGCATTAAAGAGCAGGTTACAGAAAAACACATCAAATATGATAACTAGCAGTGACAAAACTGTAGTTCTACATTTCAGCCAACCATAATTTAGATATAACAATTCTATTTAAATTGATCAATAGCAAACAAAATATTTTTATGTTATTTGTAAACCGACTTGTATGGTTGGGTGCGGCTTAAAATATGTCTTACAATATCTAGTTAGACCATAAACATTCAAATAAAATAATGCATAGGGAAACAAAAATTGTGTTAATGTTATGATCCTACACGTTATTGAATTTTTTCCTATAGACTTCAAAAGAACACATGTATCAGTGAAATAAAACAAAATCCCATTTCGTTTTAAACTAATCATCGGGTACCTAAAGCTATGTACACACCAAGCGCCCCGAGGTGCAGCAACCACGCCACACATCAACATCTAACTGCTCGGAGCAACCAGAACCAAAAATCTGTGTTCACGCAAAATCAGTTGACACAAGAAAGCTTGCTTGTGTTTGATCATGTTTCAGTTAGTTCGCTCACATTAACCACGAATAATTATAATTGTTACAATGCAACAGTGATTGCAAGTGCTGCATTTACTGTAATTTGCCATCTTTTGAAAAAACGAAATATTGACCAGAGCTGCGGTTTGTTTCTGTACAAATCAATGAGTTTTTTATTTTTTTATGCAACCACCAATTTTTAAAATGAAACTAAACAGTTTTCTAGAGTGAACGTGCATTTTTCTTTGACGTACCAACACTCCGCGGGTCGCGATTGTTCGCGCGCAATGTTGCACAAACTGGCGTTTTTGTGCGCTGTTGGCTGTCCAAATCAAACGATCGTAAACAGTTTGCGCAGTTTTACATGGTTTGGCGCAGCTCAGCATGCTTAGTGTGTACATAGCTTAACAGTAAATTAAATAATCTCGTCTGATTTAAGT
Organism: Ignelater luminosus; assembly: GCA_011009095.1. Classification (NCBI taxonomy): domain Eukaryota; kingdom Metazoa; phylum Arthropoda; class Insecta; order Coleoptera; family Elateridae; genus Ignelater; species Ignelater luminosus. The sequence continues at coordinate 4,264 of VTPC01006912.1, read as the reverse complement.
TGAACTAATTTCTCACTAGCTTCCCATATCTTCTTTGCAAAATATGGATCGTTCGCTGCAGCAGGTGGCAAGTGGACCCAACATTCAGAGAAGAATTTTCCGGTATTGTTTATAGTGTCTTTACACAAAACCACATGTAGAGCTGTTTGTATACCTTCTTTTGGGGACTAAAATATAAAATGCAATTATATGCACTTTTAAAAATTAAAACAGCTTACCTTAGTAAAAAATTTTATAACAACTGGAGCAAGTATTTTGTAAAGTAAATTATCGTATGAAAGTTCCTTTGCATATCTGAAATAAATGTTTGTGTAGACTGCACCAGGATGCACTGAATAAGCTGTTACGCCAGTTCCACGTAATTTTTTTGATAATTCATTAGCTGCTATAATTAAGCACAATTTTGAGTTTGCATACATTTTTAGATCTGTGAATGCAATAATCATCTGATCTTCAGGGCAATTTAAATTCTCAATGGACAAATTATGAAAAAATGCTACCATGGAACTAATGAAAATTATTTTGCTTGGTGATGATTTCTTAAGTAATCCTAAAAAATGATATTAAATAATTTATAGAGTTACCTACATTAAATCTTAACTTACCAATAAGTAAGTGAGTTAACAAGAAGTGCCCAAAAAAATTTATTTGCATTCCCTTATGCAATCCGTCTTTTGTATACACCTTTCCAGTACCACTAACACCAGCATTGTTTATTAAAAAATCTAGTCGTTCTTCATTATTATTAATATCTTTTGCTAGTTCTCTAACTGATTGTAAAGAAGTTAAATCGAACTTTTTTGTTACAACATTTGAATTTCCAGTCTGTGCAATAATATTTCGCTTTGATTCCTCGCAATCATCTTGATCTGCTATAATTACACGACATCCCCTTCCAGCTAAAGCTAAAGCCGTTTCATAACCTAATCCTGTAATGTGAAATTTTAAATTCTGAACTTACCTCACTTTTTTAAACAAAAGCAAAATTACCCGAATTTCCTCCAGTGATCAGTGCGGTTTTTCCATTTAAATAAACATTGCAATAACATTTACCAACAGTCAATAGTAAATAAATTTTTAAAATTACAAGAGACACTATTGTTGAAAGAAAAGTTATAAATAAGAGCGCAACATACTCGTTCATTTTTTAAAGAATATGAAATTCAAACTTTACGCTTCGATGGATTTGTATCAATTATGGTAAACCTGAAATGGTCTCAGTTCATTTCTGGTTACAAACCGGGACGTCGTCATAGCAGTGTTATATAACACGAGCACTCAGTTCTGTCTACTTTTACATAGACATACATTCTAATTGGGCTGTTTAAAGGAGATGAAAATATTGACACTGATTTCTTTTATAACACAAAAAAAGTTTCATATACAGGTCGGCCGAACTCTTAGCGACACTGCGTTGGTTACAAAGTTACAATAAACGCTTATAAAAGTAAGCATATTTGGATTTGTTTGAAATTAACCTTCGACGTATTTACTTAAAAATTCTTGTTATTCAAGGTGATTCGATTATACTGTCAGAATTCTCCGTAAAATTTTTTATTGGAAACTCTCGTTCTTTTGATGGGTGTTGCCTATACCTACCAAAAATGCTATCCCGAGCACGGGTTCTGATAAAAAGTACTTTAATAACTTCATAACGGCGCAGTTCGCATTCAAAAAGAAAATCCGCGTAAGTGTACTGTTCATTACTTTATTATATTCAGCAGGAATCTAATTCACAATGGGAATTTCTCTCATGTACAATCGGCCTTAGGGAAATGTGTCTTTGTGTATCTTTAGCAAAACTTTTTTCTTCTTGGTAGTTTATTATAAATATGTTGTTTTTTTGTTTGTAGTAGTTATTAGTGTGATGTTATTAAGTCTAGGCCCTGATAAAGCATATAAAAGTAGACAATAGCTTAACGTGTTAAAACAATTCTGTAATACTGAAGACCTTTATACTAATTTTTATTAATTATTAATCACATAAATACTAAAAAACTGCTTTTGGAGAATTTACAATTCAATGATCATCAATGAATCAATCTTCGTACAAATAATTAAATAATACGATTGCCTAATTTGATACTAATAACACGTGTTAATTCCAAGGATGTATGTTTTTTATTATTGCACTTTGAATTCTCAACAGATTAATAAATTAAATTCAAAACTCTAATAAATAGTTTAATAAAGAATAGATAATTAGATGCATTTGACGTATTTGATAGTTTTTCTTAATTTATTTTATTAATGAAAATTTAAAGGTAAGCATACACCATTACAAATAAGTAGCTTATAAAAACTAGATTCGATTAAAAAACTCATTTGCTAAATTTGTTTTATTATTTAAATATATTTTGCCCTGAGTTAAATAAAGAACGCATTTATGTTAGGGTATTGTGCCACAGCATTCAAGTATTTCTTTCGTTTCGAGCTTCTACGACTTGACCACAACGCATAAAAAATAAATTTTTAGTTTATGCAAGTCAACGAACGATATTGCAAAATGTAGAGCCACTTTGTTGACGTCATCCGCGACACAGTAAGACCTCGCTAAAAGTCAATGGCGTATCGAACGAATTTCGTATTATTGTAATATTGTATGTTTTCAACATGTAAAAATCGTTTAGGGCTATAAAATAACAAACAACAAAAACAAATAATATGTAAACTGCTAGCGGGATAAATTGACATTCAGTTGATAACATTTTGGATTAAGAAAGTACAAGGCAAGTAACATTGAAATAAGAATCAGTTACGTTATCATACCGGAATGTTTGTGGTCTACACACGTACCAAATGTTCTGAATTATATTTAAATATATTAACTCGTCGATGCCTTCAAAAATTATTTTCAATTCGGAAATACATCCAAGTTGTTCTGAACTTATACTGGAAATTTATATGTATCAAGGATAAACATGGCACCTTATTGGATGTTTATCCTTTATGGACGGTTCCTGTAAACATTATTCTTCAAATGAAGACGACCACACTCAGAGTACCAAATAAACAAATGAAAAATAACCGTTACACTCCTTTCATGGCAGTTGGACTGGAGGTTGTCCTTCCATGTAGTCCTTTTCCGCCCTCTTGGTCGTGTCCCTATAGGTCTGGCTTCAAACACTTTTTAGAGGTACTTAGACACATCCGTTCTATTAAGGTGACCGTACCACCTATCTTTTATCATTTCTTCGAATGACCGCACTCCCAATAGCATCCTTATCGTAGTGTTTCTAACTCGATCACGACGGGTTTTACCTGCCACCTTACTCAAGTACTTCATTCCCGCTATTTGAAGAGTCATTGCTGTCAGGGTCCAGGTCTCGCTTAAGTATCACAACATAGAAACAAACACGCTTTTATAAATGTCATCTTTGTAGTCTCAGTTACCTCTCTTTTTCCTAGAAATTTCCTGTTCATCGCATGAAATAATTTATTTGCTGAAGCTGTGCTATTATTTAGTTCCTCTTTTATCTTTTCATTCTGGCTAATATGCACTAATATTTATAGCACTTTACCTGTTCTACATTTTCACCTCTGGGCGTAATTTAGTGCGACTCCTCATCTCTCAAAACTACCATGCTTTTCGTCTTTGAAATGCTTACTTTCAGTCTTCTCTTACTGAATTCTTCTTTCCATATGTTCATCTTAAATTGGAGTTTTTCAAGTGAATCAGCAAAAAATATCATGTCATCAGCAAAGGCTAATGAGGAATGTTTGACTGGTGCTAGACTCCAGTTGCCAACCATCAAGTTTTTGAATCTTCTCTCACAGTCTTTGATGACATTCTCCATCACTATAATAAATAATGTGGGTTCAGCACATCTCCTTGAACTGAACTTTTTAGAACAGTTTGACGTCCTCACGTAGCTTTGACAATCTTTATAAAAACTCTTTATTCTGACTATTAACGCCTCAGTAACATCATGCTCCCTGAGAAATCTCCAAATAAGATTCCATGGTACACTATCAAATGTCTTTTCTAAATCTATGAAACAGAGGTAGAGCTTCTTTCCGTTCTCAATACTCTTTTTAATCATATGCCGCAAGGTAGAGATTAGATCCTGGGTGCTACGATTTGGTCTGTAACCACACCGCGGCTCACCTAGAGTATTTTCCATCTGTTTCTTAGTTTCTTTTAGAGGATCTGACTATAAAATTTTGCTAGATTGGTACATTCTCTGTTATCACCCTTCTTAAACAATGGGATTATCACAGAAATCTTCCAGTTCTCGGGTATCTTTCTAGTTTCCCATGCCAG